>VYZT01021591.1:2777-35595 GCA_013400735.1 Pomatostomus ruficeps
ATATTAACTGAGTCACTTTGTTATTTTGTTTCTAAGATTACAGTTGTAGATGCATGTTAATTGTCCTAAGAAGCTTTTATTCCTGTGATCAAATAGCAAGGCAAGCCTCATGGAAATGATGAGCTCATAAACTGTTGGCGATTAAGTTAGAATTTTTACATTATACTGAACATTTACAATGTGCTGTGAAATCTTTCTCTGCAAGAGAAAAAAATCTGTGCAAACATATTCACTGTTTAAAGAGTTTTGCTGTAGCTGAGAAGTCTGATATATCTACAGCCTTGGTATTGTGTATTACTTTCTTCTGGGAACTGAATTCAGACAATGTCACTAACCAGAGGGATTTGTGTCTTAATATTCTGGTGGGTACATGAAAGCACTTTACCAGCTCAAAGATCAGTATCATAGACTGTATTTGTTTTGTACTTTAAGACACAATTTTAACTAGGAGCTAAATAATATTATGCATCAATATATCTATACATCTGCAGAATGTATCTAACAATTTTTTTCAAAGTAAGGCAAAATACCCATCCCCATCCTTCCACCTCAGAGAGCATTGACTGAATTTTGTTGTTGGAAACAAATGGGCCTCAATCTCTTGCTTTCATGGCAGGGGGAGAAAGTGGGTGGGATGTATTCTCTTTTTTCTCTCTGTCTGGTTTTTACAGAGCATCAGTTTGACAGCATCCATAACAGTTTATGTGTATTGGAATAACAGTTTTTCCCTGAAAAACATGACTTTGAGTTAATCTAATGTGTTTTAGTATTGTCAGACTTAAAAGATCTGCTCTATGCTAATGCTTAATTTCATCAAGTTAAATATGAATATTTTTTAAAAACTATGTTCTTTGTATGCTGCCTCACTTAATCAGCTAAGATATAGTATATTCTTACAATCACATGCTTTTCAAAAATGTGCAGTATCTCTGGTTTTTCACTATTAATGCAAATACAACTTATGTCTACCAAGACAGGGAGGGGAAAAAAGGCAAATTGAGGTTTTCTGTGTTAGTTGTTTGCATCCTTCATTTGTCCTATAAGCGAATTGCTTGTTCATGAATGACAAGTGCACATAAGTACACTGCCAACAAACCTAAATGAATGCTTTTTTCCTCTGCTGTCTTAGAAGCAAATGAAGGAATGGACAAGTCCTCGTTATTTTTCTCAGTGCATTGCTGCTAGACACTTGCTTTTGGATGGTTTCAAAACCGATCTTAGGGTAATTCTATCTTCCTGAGCAATGTTAGTATTTGCTCATCATGACCTTCAGGTCATGACTCTGCAGAGTGAAGGGAAACTTCTATTAATTCTAGCAGCTGTATAGAGCTTTTGAAAGCTGTGATCCCTCTGTTACAAGACTTTCAATGGTAGCCTACCCTTGCGAAACCGGATTATTTGGACTTTGACAATGGGATGATGTATCCAGGTTTAGTCTAACTCAAGCTGTCTTCAGAAGCATTCGTCTCTGCATTTCTTCACAGTATTTTCAGGAGACAAAATATAACTTAAATTGCATGGAGGTGTCAGTGCGCGCTTTAAGACGCTTCTTGGTCTTCTCCTCCCAAAGGAATAGTATTTTAAGCTTTGGGGTTTAGCATGTCATTCTAAAGATACAGTCCACTAAAAGCTTAGACTTACTTCCACAATCTCATGTTCTTCTTGGATTTAAGGGAATTGCTTATAAGAGTTCATAGGTTTCCTTTTTCTTGCTCTTAGTTGAGTATGGGTTGATTTTTTTACCCTACAGCACTACATTCTTCAATATTGAATGTTACTGCTGTTTGATAAATTTCAGTCTATTATATTAAACTTCTTCTTACAAATTCCCCAAGAGTTTTCAAAGGTTAATCAGCAATTGACCATTCTTTTGCACACATTTAAATTATCTGCCATTCTTCTGTTGCTTCTTATAAAATTCTGTATTGCTTTTCCCTGTTCATCATTTATCATTTGTGTTATAAGACTTCTGGTAATGCCACTTTTTGTACTGGTGAGTGCTGAAAAGGATCTGTAAGATGCAAGGACACCTTCTTGTGTCAGACCTTCCCCAGGTTAGGCAGATTTTACTTTTGCTCCAGTGTTGTCAAGAAGAGGTGGTGCTGCTGAGCTGACCTGCTGGGTTTTCTTGGGGAGTGGCACAGGCTCTCTGAGTTGGCTGTCAGCAGCCAGACTCTTGGGGGTATGAATGAGCTATCAGTCTCCACAAAGGTACAGCGGAATGTCCAACATTTCTATTCTTCCTCTTCATATTTTAGCACACTGTTATTTTCTCTGATTACAGTAATATGGCACTGACCTTCTCTTATGCATGCAGCTTTCCTGTGCAAGTTATTATAACAGCCTTTGTTTTCATTCCCATAGTGTGCTTTGTTCCACCATGCTCTTCCTCTCACCAGCTGATTCCTATTTATGTATTTTCTTTTTAATTGTATTTGCATAAAGACGTGGATGTTTTACTGTTACTTTGCTTCCTCACCAGCTTGCAACCACTCCAGATTTATTTTTAGTATTTCACCTTATCTCTTCCTTGCATTTGCTTGTGGTTTAAGTACTTTCTGCTTATTGTTTCTTTTTATAGCTTTCTGTGAAAAAATAAAGTCCTTAAACAAAAATACGAATTTGAAAACAAGGGAGAGGATTGTTTACTAGACATGACTGTGACCAGCATGCTAATTTTACATTTCAGACACACACATCTAATCTAACCTAACTTGTCAGGTTTGTTTGTTTGTTTGTTTGTTTGTTTACAAGCCAACCAACTTGACCATTTGTATATGGTCTTGTAGTAACAGGTCATAAAAAAGCCAAAATCTGATACACAGAAGCTTTTCCACATTTGGGGAAAGGAGCTGTGTGCATTCGTGTTCTTTCAGCATATTTCATTTTAGTTTCAACTAGTTTCAAGGCCTCTTGTATAAAAGAGAGTGTCTGTGGAATACAGAGAATTGGGCTGTGCACATGCTGCAAGCAGTATTTTGCTCCAGTGCAATGCTGCTGTACAATTTCTGTAGTGTCTTATTTCAGCCTGGGAGACAAGCTACTGGGCATATCCTAGGTAAAAGGACTAAGACTCTGCTAAATGCTTTAGACTTTACTGATAATTTATTAAACACTCTGCAGTGAATACTGATGCCCTTCTTTTGTAACTGTGTATTTTGTAAAAGCACTGGAGAGTTCAATACAGCGGTAAGGACTCATAGAAGTCTTAAATCACACTGCCAAGGTCATGATGATGATGATGAGCAAATACAAATACTGCTTATAGGGCAGGAATTACCTTAAGTTTGGTTTGAAACTGTACAAAAGTAAGTGTTTAGCAGCACCATACTAATAAAGAAAAATAATAAAGGATAACTTCACTATCTAGTATCTTCTGCTTTCTATGTTCCCTTTCCCTAAATAGGATAGCAGATTTTGATTGTAGTAAAAAAGGAATAAAGTAGTTCCTTCCTTTCTTGGGAAAAACATGCACAGTATACAAATTCTTGTTCTTGAAACCAATGACATGCACCTTGAACAGAAGGAACAAAATTGCCACCAATTGTGGCGACTCATGCACCAGTCTGTATATGTCTCTTCCAGTCCAGAGAAAATGGAATTTTCTGTGAATTTTTGTGGAAGAGAAGCAAGTTTTTCTTGTGCTCTATCCGGAATTACTCAGGCAACATCTTAAAATAATCCTGCAAAACAGGCATCACCTGCAGTGCAGATGACACCAGCAACAAAGCCTGTGGTGACGGCTTCACCATCAAAGCCTGGTACATGCTGAGTTTTTCCAAACACAAAGGCGATCAGTTGATGTGGATCTCGGCCCTGCAAGGGCAGAACCTGCAAGGGCAGAGAGCACAAGCTGCAGCTGTGAGAAGACAGCCTGACAGGAGGCTGCTGCAGCACTGCTGGCAGCACTGACCTGGCTGTGCACATGTACCAACTGGTCTTTGGGCACATCCCCAGGACCATCTGCTTCAGGAGCCTCTCACTTATGGCTTACAACAAAGCCTTCTTTCTAGGAGAGCTACTGAGGAATCTAGATTTTGCAACAGCACTTATGTCATCTCAAGCAAATTGGTATTTTCACAGCTCAATTCAGATGAGATCATTATCCAAATGATGAGTCAGTCCAGTTAAATCTTTTGTTCTGGCTGTGCTACAAGTAGACTGGGCTGCACCAAAAAGCTTTGAGAGCTTCTTTTCTGTTACTTCTGCCATCATGAGAGCTCAAGAGAAACATGATCACAGAAGCAAGGACTCAAATGCTTCAGACAGCCTGCTTGGCTTTTGGTTTTTACCTTGGTAAGTTCTGGTTTACCCTACTGAAGTAAATGCAGTGTATGCCAACCAGTGTATTCTTGGAATTTATCCTGTGCAAAACACCAAATGGATCTGTCAACTCTTGGTCTAGATAATTAATTAAATTGTAAAATATAAGCAAAATCCCAAAAGAAACAATCCCTTACTTTTTCTAAAGATGACATTCACTGAACACAGATTAATTTTATTTCCAGTTTTCTGCAGAATTGTATTCTCTGACATAGAGATAAAAAGGGAAGCCTGTTGTGCCATTTTGGCACAAAAGATGACAAACTGATCATCTGGAAGTGTTGCAGACACTGTTCATCCAACTGCTTGAAGACTGGAAGGGTACTGGATGTGCATTGATGCTGTTTTGCTTCCTGTTTGATTTATTCAGCAGATTATGGAATTTGTTACAGTGTAGGTTTTTTTCTTGAAGCTTTAAGATGATAGTTTTTGAAGTTTACCTTTTATATAAATATTTCTACTGGATAACTCAAACAAAGTAAGAATTTTGGTGTCCTTAATTTTTTAATCTGTCAAAATAGGTAAATCTCATGATTCAACCTTTATTCAGGAATAATGTAAAGTTGTTTTGTAAGGATATAATCTTTCTAATCTTTTTGTTATATTTTTATATATATATATATATACACACACACACACACACACGCACATTCAAGACAAAACTTCAGCTGTGTCAGATAGCAAGGTTTTACACATTGTTGGAGATCTGAAGCTTAATAATGGGCGGCAGTCATTGGGAAACATTTCAGTGCATTAGGCAATGCTTCCCTAGAAAAAAACTCAAACCCCCCCACCCCAAGCCTTTTTTATAGATTATTGTGTTGGTCTTTCAACCTGCATGTTTTTGTCCTCTCTATGTTTAAGTAATCGACTTTGATTTGTTTTCTTTATTTTCTCTCTCTTAATGCTTTGGACATCATTGCTCAGAAGAGAGAGAACATTCAGTTAGGCATCTTGGAAGAAAACGAAACAAACCAAAAAACACAGAAAATATAGTTTGTTCAGTATATTCTGGTTTAGACTAAAATGGTTTTGCTTATTTGGTTACATTATCTGAACTTTAAATTCTGCAATCTTAACATAATCAAACAGACAATGACGGTCAAAAAAGCATGTCCTGTTTGCCTGAGATAAAGGTAAATGCACAACTACATAAACTAGGAAGTTTGTTCCCAGTCGGGGATTCATGGTACAAAATTCTGAGTAAAATTCTGGTAAGTTTAAGTACACATCTAGTCTGAATGACTGATTTTTTTCAACTTTACACAAGGTGTTAATGATTTATTCAAATCTAATTAATTTTACCTCTGATGAAATGAGTTGTTTTTTAGGAGAGCATTTATTAGGAAATGGAAGATAAAATTTATAATTTGCAGCCATGTATTTTGAAGAACCTATTAATGGTAGTAATAGCCATTATCAACATACAGAATACAGTGAGTGCACTGTTTAGAATTGGTCTGAAACAGCGATTTCCATGATGGACAGTTATTGAAACTGTTTCTTGTATCATACTTTTAATTTTGCCATGTAATTCTATGCTTACATAGAACTTGAAACGCAACAAGGAGATCTAATAGATAATCTTTTACTTAAAGATAATTTTCAGAATTCAGTTAAATGTTTGAAACTTAGCAGACAGATTTCTATTAAGCTTGTAGTATGCAGGGACTTTTTCTTAGTAATAGTTATCTGTCTGTGCCTTGGGAGATCTTCAGATATGCAGGTTTGATTTTGATTTATTTATTCCCAATGGGAAAGAAATAATCAAGAACTTTCCAGCTTTTGGCAACGGTACATCAGATGTTGCCCTCCCACCAGTCTGTAGACTGCATTTGCTTTCTAAATGATTAAAGTCACTGAAAACTGAAAGAAACTAACCAACCCAATACATAAAAAGGTGGTCTGTAGTGAAGAAAGTCCACTTCCTACAACCTAGAGGGACCTGTGAATATCTGTAGCTTCATCCTCTTCAATGAGGTACATATGTGGGAAATTGTCCCCTAAAGATGTTACAAGTGAATTTATGTTGAATTTCTTTGCAGCTGTTGTGACATGTTGCTGTGGGAATTGCCTATTTCAACAGTGAATACTGTAAGAAAAAATTGCAGTTTAATAACTAAACCATTTCTCAGTGAGCAGAAAATCAAAGTTACTGTTGGAGATGTGACCATGTCCACAGTCCTCCTTTGTGGAGAAGGAAAGGTACACCTGCATGTGGTGTGTCAAGGCTAGAGATTCAAAGTGACACAGGAATAGCTGAGGTTTGTGTTTGAAGAACAACAAGAAAAGCATTTGGCACAGTGCATGACACTGCGGAGTATATTAAATCCCCAAAGTTTTAGGGTTTCTAGTGGCAGTGCTTAGGTTCAGTTCCCAGTCTTGCTACAGACTTCCTACATGAGTGAGGAACATCTCATCTGGAGGCCCGGAGTGGTTATTTATGCCTTCTTCCTTTTCTTTTGCCTGTGTATTTACATGGCAGCAAGGTGCATCATTACCAGACCTATACGCATATCCCCACACAGGCCCAGTTTTAGTTTGCACCATTAAGTGCTTCTGTGGCACAAACCCCATGACATCAGAGACAGAGGCGTGACAGCATTTTCAGAGAAAGTGAAGCTGAGAAACATGCACTTTTTCCACCCCCCCCCCAGCCCTTTTCAGTTTCTACAAACATTCATTACTTATTCATTTTCATGGTTGTATACATTTTAAGGACAGGAAAGAACTGTTAATATTAACTGGTCTAGCACATCAAACGGCATTAAAACAAGCCAGAATTTTGCACATGCCTCCCCTTGTAGAAGCATCTCCAATCTGGGCTTTAGAATTAAATCCAATTGCTAAAATAAATCATCTGTTTATTTCTGCTTCTTGCTCTAAAATGGAGTTTCCAGAATTCCAGTTATTAGTCTAGACTTCTCCAAGCTCTTTGCAGTGAGCTTCCATTTTAGAGATCCCAACTGAACACAGCATTCTTGTAATTATTGATAAATTAAATATGCAGTATTGAAAATATCTCATTTCAGTTCTTCTCTCTTTGGCTACAGTCAAGAGGTTAACCATTAATAACAGCCAAAGCTCACATTCAGAAGATGTGCACAGAGATATGCCAGTGTCTGAGTACATTGCCTTTTCCTGGATAAAAGGTTTTTTGTGCACTCTTTCCAAGTTTACTGTTACACGTGGTGCCCATATACTTCAGACAGCCTTCCTTGTATAGAAAAATGGCAGCTCTGATCCATCACACCCCTTTTCAGTTACTTGAGCCACTACTGGTTCTCCTCAGCTCAAGTACAGTGAAAAGTCACAGTAAAGGTGTTCCTGTAATGTACACAAGTTTTATGCATTACTGTGCTGAGCTGCTTGTCTGTATTGATTGTTTTTGAAGAATGTTTCAGTTTCAGTTTGAATTAAGAGGAACAAGAATGATTACATACATTTTGAGACAAGATAGGGTCTCCATCTCATCAGTCACTGGTATTGTAGCAGGTAGTTTGCTGGAGCTGTGTGTCTTGGATCCAAAGTGCAAAGATCCTGTTGTGCCAAAAGTGTGCCCTTTCCTTCCCATGGGAGTGTTACCCGTCATGAACCTGGGGAGCAGCCGATACCTGTGAGGTGTCTGTCTAAGTAGGGGCATTCTGGGAGGACTGACGTAGGAGATTGTTTACAGGCATTTGCAGTGAGTAACAGTGCAAACACCTCTGGGTCCTTCCTGCTCACAAAGGTCAGTCTGCGGGTCCAGAGCCTTGCATCTTATCTCAGCAGAAGAGTGACCCACCCCTGGTTGTTCAGACAGGCTGGAGAGCCATAACCCTTGTGGTTGCTCTGCTAACAGATCCACAAATGTGAAAGGAGATACTGCAGTGGTTTCCTTTCGGGAATTAACTGAAGTGGCATTTCCTTCATTCAAGGAACCAAGGCTGTTTGCAGGGCTGTCTAAGTGCCTTTGTCTAAGGGCAAGTGGGGAGCCCAGTATGGTATCCTGTGTTGGCCTAACTTCAATAAGCACATCCCATAGGTGCCTTTCTCTTAAGCTTGTTTGTCTCAAACAGCTTCTCTTCACTTTGAGAGACTGTTCCTTCCTAAACAATCCTCAGATCTTTGATCTGCTGTGTTTGTGAGGCTTTTCCTGAGCTAGTATTGTCTTTTTAATAAGCAATTCCCTAGAGTTTGCTGAGAAGTGTCACAACTGAGTCATTCTTTCCTTTCCTGCCTGTTTTTCTCACTAGTCTCATATTAAAAAATAATCAATGTATTAATATAATAAATATCTTAATACAATATTAATAAATTATTAAGAGTAGTTCCAAGTCTGTCACAATGAACTCATGGGAGTGAACTGGTTTTTTACAACAAGCACAGATTCCAAGTGTTTTTTGTCTGATGCTCTAGCTTGTGCACACACTGTTAACTATTTAAATAGCCAAAGTCTGGCTTCCTTTTACAGTAAAAATCTGTAGCATAAAAATAGCAAGGATTTGTTACTACCAAATATTAGTAGTTCCTTCCTTCTGACTTCCCATTTTCCTCCTAACCTCCCTGGTTTTTCTTCTGATCACACTCCTTTAGAAGCTGTAGTTAAGAGCTGAAAGAAGTAATGACAACACAATGAATATTTGAGTCTGTTTGACAGGTGTGATAATGTAAGTAACCAAGAAAGGGGGCTTCAGATGAAACTTTTGAAGACTGAGACTTCAGTGAGCTAGTGAGGAATCAAAGTAGGAAAGGAAACTCATGATTCTGCTCCCAGTTGGTAAATTCCTGAGCAGTTAGACTATCACTAATTGTAGCCAAGATTGCTCCCTTAGTGATGATTTTTTATGTGATGTGTAATTTTCTCCTGAGAAGCAACAATAGAAATAGTACACATTAGCTTTTCTTAACATTGTAGGCTTTAATAAATTTTGGAATTACAAAAGATCCCAAGTAAATTTTCAAAACACAACGTAATGGCTGCAGATTTAAGGAATTTTGTAAGTCAATAAATACAGAGCAATGGAACAAATCTCCAGCTTGAGAATTTGTGCTTCAGAGGCTATGCTGGAAATCTGAGTTAGCTTGATCTCCTCTTAGTGGGGGGCAATAAGCAAAGTTTTGTCTGGATGAGGGAAGAGGGAAATGAATTCTGTGTTTAAACCTCCCTTGCAGTTCGTCTGAAAATTTGGAAACTTTCATTCTTGTAGTGATTTTTCAGTGATGTATTGGCCCCATTACAGTCAGTGGGAGTTTTGCCATGGCTTTTAATGAGGTCAGAAAACGAATAGTACATTTCAACTGCTTTTTCTAAAGTTGGAAAGAAGTTTTATATTTGTGTCTTTTACAGTGATGTATTCTAGATACAAATCCACCTGTAATTAGATGGCATATCCCATAGCATTTGCAAGATGGAATGGAATAAACCTAATGTCTGGCTTCAGGAGACCAACAGTCACCGTCAGAATTATTTTCTTTTGTTTTACATATTTATTTTTCACTTGTTAGTGTACATAATATTTGGACACATGAAGGATAGTTTCATTTAAATTTTACATGTACGTTCTTTTGGTAGGGAGAGGCTGAAGTAAACAGGGCAATTCAAAGGAAAGACAAGGAAATTGGCATTTGATTAGGATAGGTCAGTGAGTTTTGACTATTTTAAAAAATATTTTAGTTTTCCATTTCATATCGTACATTGTGCCAGAAGGAGCAAGACATGATGCATCATATCTACATTCCTTCCATTACCAGTGAAATTTATCTCTTTAGTCTGATATGTTTTCAACCACCTGTCACAATAAGGCACTCATTAATATGCCTGTGCAGGTTTATAATGGTTAAATATTTATGAGCTATGCAAATAGTCACTCTCTTCAATTCACAAGTGAAGACTAATCAAAACTTTGTTGTTCAAGGAAAAAGCTCTGCTCTGGAATGTTGTTTAGGTAGGCAATAATTTGATGAAAACACATAGATGAATGGAGAATCCTTTGCTTATTCTCTGCTATTTGTCTGAAGCCGTGCAACCATTTCAGCTTTAAAGCACCTTCTCCTGTTTTCTTATCTGACACTGAATATTTTTGATGACTTTGAAATGTGTTACATTTAAAAAACAAAACAAAAACACAGTGAATTGTTCTTCCCTCTTCTTGGTCCAGATGCTTCCTGTGGTGAATATGCAGCGCTTAGCAGAAACCAGTGCCAGCAGAGCTCCTTGTGATCTGCAGAGAGAGCCTACACCAAACCTTTTGGGACAGCTGGTCTTTCCTTAAGTACTAGTTGCTGTCCCTGTTCTCTTGTGACATGGGCATGTGATGAATGTACCTTTTCTTACACTTGCAAGACACCTCTAAATGTGTGCAGTAGAAATGCAGAGGTGCACCTTTCTGTCTTCTGAGAAATGCTGCTTGGTGTCTGCTCCACTGCTTTGCAGACTGCATGGAAGCTGGCAGAAACCTGCCATCTCCTCCTGAACAGCAGTTCCTGTAAGAATGGTGAGAGGACCGAGTGGGAGAAGTTTATTTACCAACATTTATCACTTATCCAGAAAATGAACAATCTCTAGTGCTCATACCACACTGTCTTAAGTGCAGTCCCTCTTACCTCAGTGGTTTGATGGCTGCCTGACTCTGCCAGGCAGAGTGAACTCTCCATTGAATAGTTTGCTTGTCCAATAACACCTAAGGATGGAAGCTTCTTAAAGTGGGAGCTCTTGTCAACCTGGGTGGAGGTCAGCTTGAGGTAATTGAGTCTTAGTGTGTGAGCCTCTTTCTGTTTATTTTTAATAGTGAGACAACATCAACACAAATAGGAGCCACTTCCACTCTTATAGTTCAAAGCATATTCAACCAGTTTATAACTGCTAATGAACAACATTCCAGAGAAAGCAGAACCCAGGCTTCCAAGATTTGCACATTTTGGGTTATGAGATGCTCAAGCTTGTGTATTGTAAACAAGGTTTAGAAACTCCTCCTTATAGTTGTACTTTGGACCCCAACAAACTTCAGAAGAAAACGTCTAACTGTGGATTTATTTTATAAACTGGGATGGCTTCAGCACTCTGTGTGGCCTTCCATTCAGCTGTTTGCCTAAGCCAAGCCAAAAGCCACTTATCTAAAGAAGATTTATCCTCACTCTTGAGCTGACAGAACCGGGCTGGAAAGGGCAAAAGCCGAATCACAGTCTAAGCCTCTGACTTTAGTCAAATCATAAGAGGAGCATGAAGGACTGGCCATAACATTGTTCTACAAGGTACTTGTGGTTCTCTTGTACACTGCTCGTTGGACACCTTTTTAAAATAAATAGCCATGGTATGTGATTGACTCAGATTTGAACTTTGCAGCTGTTCCTTTCTATCTGCCTGGTATGCCAAAGCAAAACCCTACAGCTCAACATCTTTAAAATCAAAACCTTAATTCAAGTATTATAATTTGGATCAGCTTCTCACTTTCTGGTTTTGGCAGTGTAAGCAAAATGGAGGCAGTTTTGTTTCTTTATCTAGTTCAGAAAAATAGATGGTGTTTATATACTTTGAATTTAGACATATTGTGTAGTAAAAGGCAACAGTTGAATAGTCCTAGCTAGAGATGTGAAAGTATGACTGGAGGCAGTGTCTGGCTGTTAAAATTGAATCTGAAGAGAAAGAAAGTTTTAGCAATGTTCAAAGTTTGTTTGATTTGTTAAATTAAAACAACCAAAAGAATTTTGTATTTGAGAACTCTTACTGTCTTTGGATGTTTTGAGGATCTGATGTTCTTGCTGACATCTTTTCATTGTGATAGACTTCCCTTAATACAGTGTGACCATGAGCATGGTCCTGGTAGCCAGGTAAATGAGGCTGAAGGTTTAGATTTGACCCATCCGAGAGCTGTGCTGTCCACACAAGGAATGTGGGTCATACAGCTGGGCAGAGTGGCACTGCCAAGACCCTTGTGCTGCCGTGGTGTGTGGCTCATGTGGGCACTTCTTGTGCAGGACTGTTTCCCAGCATGGATAGCCTCCTCCCACACCAGTGTGATTGAATGCAACAGTAAAAATAGGGGGTGACTAAGGGGTGAGGCTACTTTTTGTAATCTGCTTCTTCAGCAAGAATTACTTTGAATGAGTTAATACCAAAAGGGTTAAAGAACCATTGTGCATTTTGAATTTGTCAAAGCAAATATTTTGACAGTCGGTCAGAAGTGGATACTGAGTGGCGTGCTGTGAAGAACATACGGTTCTGTCATGGAAGAAACCTGTTGAGGGATGGGAAACTGAGAGGAAGAATAAACAGCTAGTTTTCAGCCTTGCAAGGGCCTGGTTTGAGTTTCTGCTGAGCAAAAATGAAAAAAAAAAAAGGTGGGGGGGGAGCAGAGTGAAGCTACATGAAGCACATGTAGCATGGCCTGTAGCTGGAAAGGCTTCCATGTATGGCACAAACATATTGGTGGAGCTGCATGAGAGATAGTTAGGTTCACTGGGAAAGCCAAAGCAGGGAGGAGGTTGTTGGAAGGAAAAGGGGGAAGACGTTGCGAGGAAAAGGTTAACTACATAAGTGTGACTGAACTGGAACTTGTCTTCAGTACTTCATCTGCATTCTTTCCTTACGAGTCTCAGACAGAAATGCCTCTGCCCCTCCTCTGTGCTCACCATCCTACTTTATAGGTTTTTGTCTGTCTGACAAAAAGGACTTGTGGGTGAGTGGTGCTCTCATTTCAGCATGTACCTAGTGCAAGAAAAACTTATGCAGAAGTTCTCCCATGGATAAGGGTACATTGCTATGTATATAGGCTCTTGGTATGTTTTGCACCAGAATAAAGTACTCATTACGTAGGAAAAGCCGAATTGTACAGGTTTTATTCCAAACCAAAATATTTTCAGTTGAATTGTAGTTCTTAATGACATCTACTAACTAACTTTCAGGTGCTGCAAGGTTTCCCTTTGTTGCACAACAGGGAAGTGAACTCCTGAGATTTGACATGACCTCCATGTCAGATTTAGACAGGCTATTTTGCTTATGCCATGACTTTTCTGGAGATACTGTCATAGAATTTTGCTGCAATTTATTGCGCTTACCTTTCAGTTGGGAAAGAACCACATGGCTTAGTCTTTTGTTCTGGTATAGCATCCCATGTTTGTTACCAGTGACATGTTTTTATGACTGCCAGTGTTCATCTAGAATTTCCACCTACCTAAGTAAATATGAACTTCGTTTTCATCTGTGTTCAATAAGCAGTGTTTCATATTCAGCAGCACAGAGTCAGCAGTAACAGCCATTATGGGTTTTCAGCTCTTATGTCCCTTCCACCTCACTGAAAATCCTGGAATTACAAAGACGGGGAGTTCATATGGGTGCAGTTCTTGCAGAAAAATAAAGATTTTAGAGCATTTTGGGACGTTGTTTTAAAAAATAAAGGCATTTTCAATTAAATTCTCTTTAATCACGCAGATGACATCAGAAGAATGTGGGTTTGTAGTGGACATTTCCTACATTCCAATCATTATTGAAAGTGGAAATACTGAGCAAATTAACTTTCTTTGGCAGGCTGACACTTCAGCTCTCTGTTATTACAAAGGGTGTATTCGACTCACTAGTATGTCAGGTTGCTTGAAAACCTAATGCTCTCCCTCCCCAAAATGGAAAATTAGCAGAACTGTTATCTCAGTATGTCTAAAAGCACTTTTTTAAGGCAATGCCATAACACTGAACTACAGGAGACAAATTCTGTTGTTGGCACATCAGCTTTAAGCCTCTTGTACCAAAGGAATCTGCAGATCTAGATGGTTCACTAGATGATACAACTAGTACAGAAGAGAGTAAAAATTGCTGGATGAAATTTTGAAGCTCTGTGTGTGTGTTTCATTTTGCATTCAGTGGGCCTAATATTCAGCCACTGGACCCAAAACTCTAAGAAATTAGATACCAACCCCATGACAAACCTAAAAAAAAAATATTGAGGATGTCTGGTTTTTTGGCATCTGCTGACTGCAGCAGCGTAGCAGTGAGGTCCAGATCTGGTTCTTGACTCTTGCCTCCATTCAATGTCAGTATTTGGAGTTTTGTGAGTAAAACTTGCAAGTGCTGCATTCTTATCATGGAGGGGATAACATGAGGGCATTTCCTGCTCCCACCCTTGCTTTCAGGAGACACTGTTTCAGTTCAAGAGCAGAGGCGTCTGTGATGACCTGTTTGTTGTTTTGAGGCTGATACTTGGATAGGAGATGGAAGTATAGTGATCTCTGCCTCTTGTTCTAAAATAAGTGTAACTCTGGGAATGTCATCAGCCACTGTTGAAAGGCAGAATTATGGCTTGGGGAAAGCCCTGGGGAACACTTTGCTGCAGTTGTAGCATACACAGGGCTGTGGAAGAGGGGAGTTGAGGGGAGTTAGGAAGCTCAAGGCTGACTGGCAGCCCCTCTCACTGGGGCTTTTGGCCACTTGGCAGTGGCTGGGGCGCTTTTCCACAGATTCCTGTTCAGAATGGCATAAGTCACCAGAGGCTGCCAGTGTTGGCAGAAGTTCAGGATGAGGCGTGTGACATACCCACAGGCAGATGGTTTTCCTGAAACACTGACGCTAACCTTGATCCTGAACCCAGGGAGGCACCACTCCTTGCAAAATCCAGGCTTCAAAGGGGTCACCACATCACAGGGTGAGCTGTCTGTGACTGTAATCTTGTTCACCTCCTCTTGAGGCGGGGTTGGCTCAGCTGCAGTTAGCAGAAACCTGGAAGGTTGGAACAAGGTTCCTTCACTGCCCCTTGCCCCTGGATGCCCATGGCATGTGGAGCTGTGCTCAGCCTCTGTCCCGGAGGCAAGCTGTGCTGCCTCCCCAAAGTGAAGGCAGGAGCTGCACATCTGTGAAACTGCTTAAACGTGTCCGAGCATTTTGCTGGGTGACTGCCAGCACCCTTGGTAATGTGGACCAGAAGAAGATGATGGGGGTGTGGTGGTAGGAGTGGGTGGGACCGCTGGGTGTTACTGAGACCTTTGCTTGCAAAGTGTTTGACAAACACCCACGCTGGAATATGCCACAACAGATACTGTAAGTATTGGCAGCAGTGAGGGGAGATTAATTACTCCCTTGCAACAAATCAGGGAGGTTTCCAGTAGGCTCTGTTTGACCAGCCCTTGTTAGAGCTTTGTATGTTGATGTGAATCTGTGCCAGATCTTGGTCTGTTGTGGGGGTGGAAATGACTTTTTTCTCACTGCTGATGTGTTTTCTCTTTTCTTGTAGGTGTATGATGTCAAACAGTGGGCAGTCCTTGTAGCCTCCCCCACCAGCCTGCGGTGTCATATGCCAGTATGAATATTAAGAAAGAAAGGCATACTTCAGCGCTCAGCATCCCAGAAAGAAAAAAGGAGGAACTAAACAGAGAGAACAAATGACTGCACTGCTTGCAAAACTTGGGGCTGTTCACTTTTTCTCCTGAGAAGCTTCATCTTGGCATTTGTGAGAGAATTGAGAAAGTGGGCAGAGCAGCCACAGTGATTTTCTTAGGATCATTTTTTCCTTTTTTAATTTAATTTTTTCTCCCTTGTGCCTGGATTTTCAGAGTGCTGCACTGATCACAAGCACTGGACATCAATATGTGTCATGTTATTGTAACATGTCGGTCGATGCTGTGGACTCTCTTGAGTATCGTGGTGGCTTTTGCAGAGCTCATTGCCTTCATGAGTGCAGACTGGCTGATTGGCAAAGCAAAGCCCTCAAGCTCCGAGGATGTGGACAACAGAACGGGGGGATCGCAGGAGCCCTACCGTCCAACGCTGGGCATCTACGGGCGCTGCACCAGGATCTCCCACATGCAGTTCTCTAGACGAGACACGCTTTGTGGTCCTTATGCTGAAAACTTCAGTGAGATTGCCAGTGGGTTCTGGCAGGCAACCGCTATTTTCCTAGCCATGGGAATCATGATTCTCTGCACCGTGGCATTTGTGTCTGTCTTTACTATGTGTGTGCAGAGTATTATGAAGAAAAGCATTTTTAATGTCTGTGGGCTGCTACAAGGGATTGCAGGTATGTACATTTTGAGAGCAACTAAAATTTTTAATTTTGGGGTAATTCACATGAAGAAATACAGCAATTCTGGCCTGCCTGCAGACAGACTGCATTAGGCAGACTCAAAGTGATTCTATACGCTGGTGTTTATTCAAACATAACTGAAATTTATAGCTACACAGCATGTAATACATTGACATTGGCAACAGAATTGCAGCCTGGTGTGTGCCAGAATGAACTGACCAGTGTTGCTTTTGTTTGCTGTTCGTTTTTTTCCCTCTGTTTGAATTTCTTTCAGTTACAAAAACTTCTCTCCTTTGCTACCAGCAGAGAACAAAGTTAATACTCGTATTAAGGCAGTCTATCTCCTTCTCACTACCTTAGTAATTTTTCCATGGACCATAGGCAGTTCCCTCAGTGTCTCAGAGGCTTCATGACTGTGGTGAAAATAAATACCACCCCAGGGCTGAGAACTGGTTGGAGTTGCACACCCAGTTCCTCCAGCATTTCATGCTAAGCAGCCTCCTTCAAAGCTGAGAGTTTGACAAGTGATACCTTGCGATAAACCTTTCCCTTAGCCAGCTTATTGTTCAGCTGCAGTTACGCAGCCCAGTGAGCTTATCTTTTCACTGTCCAAGGATCAGCTGTGCTTTGCCTAAAAAGATTAATTTCTTCTAGAGATTTGGTGTTTCTGCTTAAACCCATAAATTTTACAGATATTAAATGACTGTTAGTAATCCAACTCTGAACAGCCTTAGTTAGAGAAGTATTCATCTTTCTGTACTCGCCAGTGAGCCATGGGGAAAACCTGTCTCTTACACAGGTTTTCATCTTTTGTGCTCAGTGTGTGTGTGGTCATCTGGAGGAGGAGAGTGGTCTTCTGCTCTGCCTCTGGCAGCCCTCAGAGACCCGTGAGGAGGGAGGGAATGTGCAGAGCCACCTCCTCTTTCTCTCTTGGTGGTGCTCTTAAGCAGATGTTTTCAATTCACAAAATCATTTAATTGCAACAAAAATTAGGTTTTAACTTGCTTTGCTCGAAATGAGAATCCAGCTTTCCCCCTTCTCACCTCCACTGAGGTGGCCAAACATGTCTGTGATGGCTATACCTAAACAGGAGATGTAATGACAGATATTCAGACCCTTATCTGAAGCTGGATGGTTTCATTTGCTTAGTTGAGACCTAATGGAATCTGATTATAAACACACAAGAGGAAGTAGGTGAAAACTGACTTCACTGCCTACTGCAGCCCTGCAGGGCCAGCGTTACACACCAGGGACTGGCTGATGCTGGCTCCTGAAGCATGACCACAGTGGCTCTCACCATTGTCTACTTCATTCCTCTTCAGTGTAGAAGCATAACACTTATTTTATGTCACCCACAATGTAAGGTTTTTGCTTCTGGAGCAGAATTAGATCCCTAGATTGGCTATTCATATGATGGTATACAGTTAGCATATCAGGGTTCTTTAGATAAACATGACAGGTTTTGCTGTAGTCGCCCCGGTGTACAGAATTTCCCAGAAGCAGTGTGACAAGGAAGCAGCTTGGCAGTGCAGATTAAGGCAGGGGAAGTTGTTAGTTTCTTGCTTCCTTACTCTATACTTCAGAAATAATCCATAACTGTTTTTCCAGGAGATGCAATTATTACTTGTTTTCTTTTAGAGGGGTATTTGTATGGGAGGGATTGCTTAGCAGCATAAATAGATCTTTAGCATGTCAGATTTGGGTCTTTTGGAAAGGTAACTTTACTTACAACTCTGATATCATCTCAAAATACCTAGCGTATCCCCTGGGATCAGCAGATAGTAGGTACTTTTATCTTAGAACAGTGTTCTGGAGACCATGCATTTGAGAAAATACAGGCCAAGACAGTTTTATGTTTTATTATCAATCCAGCTGTACCCATAATGGGACTTGCAGCCTAAAGCACTGAACAATGCAGTTGACAAAGCATTTCTTACATGCTAGGGCATAGATCAGTCCTTCTGGAGCTGTACTGAGCAGAAGCACTTCCCTTCTTACAGTTCAGATAAATGACACAGCATGAAGCTGGGTAAGAGAAAGGTCACCTTACTGAAACGTTGCTATGAGAACTACGCCTGCCAATATTTACAGCCAGGCGTCTTGTGGCTCACAGCTCGTTTTCTCAAGATTAGTTTTATTGGGTCCACTGCCACTTTTGTGCCAGTAGCATTACAGCATCTGCTTACTTAGTTGTAATTATTTTCCTTATGACTAATGATGGCTGCTAATTTGAACTTTCACAGTTCCTGAGTTTTGAAAAATGCTTAAGCAAATTGCTCAAGAGGGACAATTGTCAGCATGGCTAATTCATACAGGGATTGTGATAGATAAACTAATGCCCTGACCAGAGAACAAGATATAACCCTGTCTTAAAGCACAACATCGTTCTTTCAAATGTGAACAATTATGTTTTTAGTAAGCGTAGGAGAAGAATTCACAAAATAATTTCGTTAATCAGCCTATATCAGTCCAATATGTGCAAGTATGTCAAACATCTCCTTTTCAAAGATGAGATGCACACATGGTAGAATAATCTACAGGAACTCAGGATCTTGCAGACTTAATCTCATTTAAAATCTCTATATCTTTGCAGTAGAGATTTAATAAAATTAAAACCAGACAACAGCGTAATTTATTCCTGGAATTCATCATGACAAAACAATAACAGACACCGGATATATCTTTCCAGTCTAGCAAGATTGGTTGTGATGTGGATGATGCCTACGGTGAAATTGCAGAACGGAAAGCAACATCTCTTCTGTTATGGCCCTTGGACAAATGTGCAAACTCTTGTTTAGATCAACAGGAGAAAGCCATACACATATCTCGACAATAGGGATTTTTTTATTATTATTTTTGTGGCAGAAAATGAAAAATACGAAGTCATAAAGGAAGAAAATACGGCTTTTGTTTAAACTCCTGTAATTCCTTTGTTATAGAGCAAGAACTTCTACCACTTACTTTCAGACTTCAGTGCCTTTCATTCCGCAGCTGTAGAAACAGTAATCAATATCCCTGGTTTTGGAGATGTTTGAGGATTGTTTCATCTGGATAAGCATCATTTCTCTGCATTAGAGAGTGCAGAGAATGGAGATGTGTAATTGAATAGATAATTACTATCCAGCAGCAAGATGACCAGGCAGACTTTCATTTGTATGTCTTTTTAGGGAAAGTATTCTACTTTTAGTCTGTGAATCACTTGAAATGCAGAGGAGGAAGGATATTATTAAATGCTGACTGACAAGAGTCAATTCAAAGTAAATTTTCACAGTAATCATGTAGCTATAGGAAGTAAACAATCGGTGATCCCCTACTGACATACCTTGGTATGTCTATAGTGTAGTTGCATATGTATTTACAAGTCTTATTTGGGCTTGTGTACTTCACTTTGTTACTAAGTAAAATAATATAAACATAACTTAGCCTCAAAGGAGGAGGGGAGAGCTTAGGACAGAACCGAAACCAGGTTCAGCTTCCATCTCTGATAACTTCCATTATGAAGTTCATATTCAACAATTTGGCTTCTTTTTCTGGCCGCTGCCAGGCTGGGCAGACAGAACCCCTTCCCCACAGCCAGTGCTGACTTGCAGCTGAGCCACAACGCACCAGCAGCACCCTGGCTGCACACCCAGGGGAGGAAGCTAAATTAGCTGCACCAATATTATCTCAACCACAGAACTTGAGCAAGCCCGTGTGGTTTTTTGTGGGGAGCTTGACATCGTGTGGCTGCAAAGGCTTTGAGGAGAGCAGTGGGGAAAGGGAGCTGACTTGTCGGGAAGGCTATTGGGTTTGGGAGTTCAGTTTCTGTTGTTCTGCCATGCTGGAGCAGGACTGCCTTGCCAGGCACATTTACTAGAAGAGGATAACATAGTTCCTCTTCTCTAAAGTCTTTCCAGGATGCTGATGACTTCATCTGGGAGGCCTCTCGTGGGTCATCCCCCTTCTCATCTCTTCCTCTGTTCACAGTCCACTGTCTCCTGGCTCAAATGGGGCTTGACTAAACAGGTTCCTGACAGAAGCATGGGGGAAAAATCATGTAAAAATCTGGTTGCATCAGTCAGAAGACCAGCTGTGTCCCAGGTGCACACTAAGGAATGTCTCTGGTTTATTCAGGTGAATGCATGGCTGCATTTTGCTGTCGTGTGGCTTAGCTGGCTGTGCCACTGGCAGTTGCATCTTTAACAGGTAGGTGTCCAGCCACCCAGAGCAGAGGTTTGTGTATTCAAAGGCTGCTGCAGGCAGGCCAGAGAGCATTAAGTTCCCTTGGACACTTAGTTGGAGTCTGTCTGCTTGGGCCCAGATGCTGCAGCTTTGGGCCTCGCTCTGTCACCCCAGCAGTTTCACCTCCAGCATTGCTGTGGAATGACTCAGCTTCTTCTTTTCCAAGGCCTGAGAGGCTTGTTTTTTCCCCTGATACTTTCCCTGCTCAGTTCCAAGCAATGATAGCGATTTCACAGTGCTTTGTCTTGTCAGGTATCTCACAAGCTCTCCTGCATTCTTTCTTCTGACCTTTTCATGATTTCCCTGTATAACTGTCCATGTGTTCTTCTTTTCCTGTCTTGGTATCTTGGAGGGTTCCTCCATCAGAGGCTGCTGCAGTACCTTGGCAATAGTTCAGTTCCAGGAGTGCAGCTTTACCCTCAAATGCAAGGAAACTTCTCTGCAGCTTTCTAAAATGAAGAGGTGAAATTCAGTTTCAAGCCAGCTGTGTGTAACAGCTTATCTTTGCTGCTGAAAGAGTTTGTTTTACATCTCTTGTGCTGAGAAATTGTTCAGCCTGTTACACTTACTTGGCATCATTTTCATTTTGAGAGTCTGGGTGATTAGGAAGATGGCCTGAGCAGAACGTGATAGGAACCATCTGAAGGGGACAAGGATCTGGAGCTGCTTGTAGGGGTGGGTGAAGTAGGATCCAGCTGCACAGGATGGGCTCATGGTGTGTGCAGCCGCGCAACTGCAGGCTCCTGGCTGCTGGAAGATAAGGAGGCAGGTGGGAGTTGCAGAGGAGGAAGCTGAGAAGGAAGCGGGAGGTCAGCCAGGCCTTTCATCATAGAGGGGAGAAAAAGCAGGAGACACAAGCTGTGGTAGAAGGGGCATGAGGCTTCTAGAGCTCTTCTGTGCTCAGGGCGTAACACAAAAGGTTATGGTAGTTGCAGGGTAATTTAGAATATTTGTTTATAGGTGGCATCACCCTGCACAAAGGCATTATTTTGTCTGAGAAAGAGACAAACTGGTGAGTAACGAAGAAAGCACCTTGTGAGCTCACATTGCCAGCAGGCAGTGGAAGCTGTTGCAGGGCCAGGGAACCCAAGCAGTAGGAGAGCAGAGCAAGAATGGTTTTGCCCTTGAAGGCAAGGAAGCTTCTTGTTTGTCTTTCTAAAATGCAGAGCATGCATTTTTCAAAAAGCATATTTCCTCTTTGGATTCAGCTCAGAGTTTTTCTTTTCTGATGCCAGAATTCTGAATTCTTGGGGTGGGAAGAAAGAAAAAAGGGAGGGGAGAGGGATTTCTGATGGAAATCCTGACAGTCTGAACTGCTTTTGCTGTCTGCGGTATAGTGCTTCCTGTAACCTATATGGCCCAATGCCAGCATGATATCTAATACACACTTGGCTGCTGGAAGTTCAAGCAAAGGGGACTGCTGTCTTTGAATATGCCAGGGAAGGAAGACTGAGTTCAAGTACTAAATTGCTATTGAGCCTGAGGGAGAGCATTAGTAACTTCAAAGAAATAAAATGAAGATTTCACTGTTTTGTTAGGTTTGGTGGTCGAGTCATCAAGGTGGGCACTTGGAAACAAGTAGACACACAGCAGATTAAAATGAATAGAAAAATAAACAACAATTTTAGGTTTTCAGTGATGAAGTTTGGCAGCTGATTATCTTGGCAAGCATGAATCTCTTCCAACAAACACTGCTTGGTGTGAGAGAGACTCTCATGCCACCCACTGAGAAACTTTTTACTGTGGCACATGTTCACACTGAGGTCTCTTACTTCTACCAGCATAGGTGAGATGCTGAGCACTTCTTTACACTCCTGCCCTGGTGAGGTGGGAAAGAGTGCTGGTGACCCCAAGAGGCCATGGGGATGTCGGGAGGGCACAAGCATTCTGTTTCTCTCAGGTTTTTGGTTCCAGGCCTCAGAGCCAAGACAGATGCTGCTGTTTGTATATAGAATGCAAACACAAGGAAAATATTTAAACTTAGCAAATGCTGTGTTCTCACTCAAACACAAGAAAAAAGATGAAAGAAGCTCTTTCAAGAAAGGGGGCTAACTTTTTTTTAGCTCCTGTCTTTGGTGTTCATGATGTGGTGATGAGGAAATATGTGGATTTAAGTTTTACTTCCTTATCCAATACAGATACCCTGCACCACTCTGCTGCATAGTTCCTGAAGCCACATGAAATTCTCACCTTCCTGCATCTCCATTTGCCTTTTCCTTCAGGCTAAATCCTAGTTCCTCTTCAGCTCCTCTTTCCCTCCCTCAAACTGATGTTTTGTTTGTACTGCGGGATCAGTATTGAGGAAATGTAAGGCCATGGAAGGGATGACCTGCAGCCCTTTTACCTCTGCTTAAGCTAAGGCAGGTTGTTGTTTTGGCCTCCCTTACTGAGCTGTGTTCATATTTCATTCCCTTTCTGCTAATCCAGCAAAAGTGATGGGTGGTTTGGAGGGCATGGCACTCACTGATTGAACAGCAGTGGAAGAGGTTATGATGAATGATAGGAAATATACTGGGTCTTCCCCTCTGCTTCCTTCATGGATACAATATTTGATATGACCTTTCCTTCCCTGATTCAGGAACCTCCTGAATTTACCACCCACAACTGAATTTCTCATTTAGCAGCATTGGCTGAGCCTTTTACTGGGTCGTCCTAGATTAAAAATACTCAATACTTAATTGGGTTTTAAGGTAAAATGTGAGAGGTGGCTGTGCCTGAGCAATCGCCCTATGAGTGGAGAGTCTTTGTTTACCTCTGTACAGCTGAAAATTTGTAAACATTTGACTTTTCCCCTGTAAGTTGCTTTATCTTGACTTAATTGCTGGGTTGACAGGCACCACATGGGAGCCCCCAGAGTGTGGTGACTTTACACGGCTGACAGTCAGCAAAGAGGCAGCAGTGTCATTTCAGGGCTTGGGACTGATTTTACTTTTGAGTCTACACATTTCCTTCCCTCCCAACTGATGGACTCTCTCACCACATACCTAAAAATTATTAAAAACTAATAGTGAATTTGCCCTCCCCTCTCTTAAAAACAGCTGTCTGCAGGCTCACACTTCGCTTCAGATAAGTCTAAGCAGTAAGGTCATATCAATATAGAAAACAACCCCCAAATCCCCCACGTCAAGATAATAAACTGAGTTATTTTGTGGGTTTTGGGGGGGAGCGGATAGTAAAACTTAATGGTTGAGCAGCCCACCAGTAGTCACCTGCACCATATTCCTGTCTCTGTTTCCAGATCACAACAGCGCTAATGGTGTTTGCAGGTGTTTGCATAGGTTTGGTTATGAGTAAGTATCTTTGATTTGCATGATACATGGGAAAAGAAACATGAGAGCAAGGACCTTATCCTCTTCCTCAGCTTGGGGAAGGCAGTGGTCAGGGAATTACTTTTTCTTCTGGTATCTGCATGCCCTTGTAGTACCCTGAGACAATTTTAAAGGGAAAAAAAAATCTGCAGGTTTTGAGCCATCACCTGGCTATAGTTTTAAACTACTAATTCTCCTGCCTCAGCTTAGGTTATCCCAGGTACACTGAAATCTATGTATGCGGGCAGTCACCTGAAGTTATTGTAGGTAGGAAGGTATGGGCCTTGCCTCAGAGCTGGCAAGGTCCTCCCCCCTCAACAGCCATGCTTCCAACTTACCCCAAAACACATTTGCTTGTGTTAGCCTGCACGAATTGTGGTGTCCAGGTAGACTTTTTAAAGCACTGATCTTAATGCTGTGAATTTTTCTTTTGTTTCTTATGCAGTGTTTTCACGTGGGCCAGAGGCCATTTTCAAGGCACTAAGTGGGCATGGAAAGTCTCCCCTTTCTTTCTGGACAAAGATCTACTTGCCTCTGGTCAGCTGCTTGTATTTGGTGGGTCTGGCAGCCATCCAGGGGGCTGAAGAGCAACTACAGAGGCAGGTCTGGGGCTCTGTGCTGTGGGTGCTGTAAGCAGTGCTCCATTCAGCATCTCACCCTTTTCCTACAGCCAGTGTGGAGTGCTGGAAGCACCATGTCAGCTGGCCTGACCCCACCTCTTGAGCTCTCATCTGATTAAAATGGTATTACTGAGTCACCTCACGGGCTGAAGGTGTCTGTTGTGCAGCTGCCAAGTAGGAGGCTGTCCCTTCACCTGTCTCTCAGGGGGCAAAGTGATCAAAAGAGCACGAGGGGTAACCTGGTAGCATCCCTGCTGGGTTTGTCAGGGAAAATTTGCATATAGGAAAGCTTCCGTAGCTTATGCAAGAGTAGTACATTTGTACAGAAATTTAACACCTGAAATGGTTCAGATAGCATATTGACACGTGTGCAAACATGAGCAATAAAGCAGTGTAACTGGCTGATGGTGTCCCTGAACTGATTCTTAATCTCCTGTGGTTTTGCAGAAGATTAAAACAATCAGGATCAGTGCTACTGGGGATGCAGCCCACCTGCACGGCACAGCAAAACTAGTCCCTCCCTGCTTTTAGCCTTTTACCCTTTTTCTCTTCCTGTCTTAAAATGTTGCTGCTCAGTTGTGCGGCTCCATAGGAGCCTGTTGCAGTGCCACCTCATTGATCACATCTGCTTAATTTCCTGTTTCTTCGGCAGTATTTAAAAGCTTTTTTTACTGTTTTGCTAGGATAGATAGAGTTTCAGGCTTTGCAATGGAAATCGGCTTTGTTAGTATATGCTCTTTTTTAATATGGCACAACAGCAGCTGCACAGGAGACTGTCAAAAGTAAATAGCATGCCTTCACTTAGCTAAACAAGCCTCTGCTTCGCCTACCTCCTTGGAAGGGTTGCTTCCAAGGAAGAAAAAAAGATTTTCCTCGGATCTGACCCCAGCACATAATGTGACATAGAAATGCCCACAATGAAAGCCTGGTCTGTTGGTTTTCCACAGTGTTGACCTGGCAGCACTGCTGCACTGCATAAAAGCCAGGAGGAGCAATAGCTTGCTGCAGCTGCAGGCCCTTAGAAGGGGAAGAGTTCTCAGTGCACAAAGTCTTCTCCTATAGGCAAAGCATTAATGAACTGTCTTCTGAAACATAGTTGCACAGAGATGCAGTCTGCTGTATTGATATTGATGTTCTCAGTGTGCTATAAGGTTTTGCTTTGGTGTTTTAGGAGAAAGGAGTTGCTTTTGCACCATTTAAGTAAATAATGCCTGATGTTTAATAGGCTGTTGTAATCATGAGATATATAGTAGTCTAATAATAACATTAAAGTCTAAATCTCTTAAAGGCTTCTTTCTGAAAGCAAGTAATTAGGGCCTGATAATAAAAGGCTATGTAGCCAAATTGCCTTCAGTGAAAGATGTAAAAATATTCTCTGCTGACAGAACTTATACCAAAGAGTTATAGATGAGGTCTCTGGGTAAAAAAAGTGATTTACATAGTTTTCTGTTGTCATTCATAGACATCTGACAACATCGTGTGACATTCTTTCATACCTCTATTTTGAGGATTCCTAAGAGGAAAGGTAACTGAGTACTGGCAACAATGAACAAAAAGGAAAATGTAATTTTGAAAAATTATCATACTGATTTCAAGAAGTAGGATAATGCACATTAAAAAGCAGGAACAACAGTATATGTACAGCAGAAGCTGCAGTTTCAGCAGTGCAGCTGTGCCCAGAGAGGGGGTTAAATCTAGAACAGAGCAAGCATGAGCACTGTGACCCTGTAGCAGAGCATAGTGGAAAACAGCATATAATGTTTTCAGAGGGAATTTTTTTCTCCCAGCAGGGTGAACAAACAGCAATTAATTCCACAGGTAGATTGGCTGTGAATTAAAAATCATTTACTGTACAGCAGCGTGAAGAGCTGAAAAGATTCTTTGTAGAAAACTTCTTCAGTCAGAGCACTCAATTTTTATTCTCTGTTCTTTTTCTTGCATGTTGGCTTCTCTTCCAAGACACAGGGATGAGCAAAAACTGATTTATTAAGAAAAAGAAATCCCTATCATTAATATTTACTGTCCTCCTGCTAGATATGTCTCAAGGCAAACTGTCAACAGAAGGTAGTTAGTTTTTTCCTCCTTGTCCCTCTGCATCCATGCTCCCAGGGGCAGAGGGGGAGGTTCTTTTTGAGGGGTGTCTGGCTGCAGTAGTTGAACAGTTAAGTGCTTCAGTTTGCTGGCTTCTATTTTAGGCAGTTTAGGCAGTGGTTTGCACTGTTGGTGGGTGGTGGAGCATCATCTGCCTGTTTTGTTCAAGCTGTAGGAGTCTCTGAGATGGGCTCTGTGACTCCCTTCTGAGAGACTGGTGGAGAGGCAAAGCTCCTCTTTAACTGAACTCTCCTTTCTGGGCGAATGAAGAGAGTCAGGAAAGGCCCCTGCACAGCTCAGCTGTTGCTCTGGATATTGGAGCTTTGAGCTGAATACGCGATGAGGGGTCTGTGCCTCTCCACTTGCTGTTGGCAAGAATCAAAGGAGTGCCTTTCTGCTGTGGATATATTGAATTGACTTAATGGAATAATCTTTATTTACTTTTCCTGTCAAGCAGGAACCAGTTATTAATGAAATAAGAAATTATGATAAATATTAAAGGTAGTGCTAAGAGGCTGATGAGAAGCTTTCTGTCTGCGCTGAAATGGAGTAATAGAAAGGAGCTTTGGTAGTGAAAATACTACTTCTGTTTTTTTAGTTTTATTATGCTTGTCCAGTATACGAGTTACGAAGTTAGCTATCTGAAGTCAGGTACATACTCTGACTGTATTCAAATCCATAGTTAAGGCTTTCCTCCAAATTTTGTTTTCATCTGTGAGAAAACAGCTGAAGTTTCTCAAATTATGGTCTTTTATAGCATTTATTAGATTTATATATCCAGTAATTTTTTGTTCTTTAAAAAAAAAGGTCTCAGTAAAGTCCTGATGACTACACTTGACAGAAATGCTGTGCCTTTTGAGAGCCTGAGTTTTGGGTAATGGCTTTTCAGCTTGGGGCATACATTTCATGAACCAGTAGCTTTCAGGAGTTGCTCAGTGCTCTAGTTTTGGTAAAAAGTGATGGATGTGTCTTCTTGGTCCTGCTTGTGACATTCAGCCATAAGCCAGGTTTGCTCTTAAACATGAGCTGTCTGGGCTTGTGAGTGATGGAGTGGTAAACTCAAAAAACTGCTGTGTTGGTAGCACGATGCTGGCATTTCAGATCCAGCTTCTTAATTCAGTGATAGTGATTTTTACCTACCAAAGGGCTTGTGATCATTAGAGAGAACAACAACTGGCCCATACTAGTGTGCAGTCAGAAGGATACATAGCGTGGTCATGCCGGTTGCGCAGAACAGGAAACTAGTGATGAATAGAGGAGAAGGAACTGCTGGTGTTTAGTCTGAAATGGCTGCAGCACTCAGCAGGATGAATGCACAGCTTATCCAGGTCTGTCCAAGATAAAGCAATGCTTTATACTTAATGTATTTGGTCAGCCAGCTAGGAAACACTGCATAAAATTTGTCACTGGTTCTTAAATGTAAGCAGCGATGAAATCCCTCCACAGAGAATGGATATCACTCACTAATGGATTTTGCCGCCCCAAAGAGTAATGACATTTAGGTCATTCATGCCCATGGTGTTGTGTCATCATTAGAAAAATGCTGGAGGAAGGACTTTCTTTTGTGAAATGTCTGGCATTCACAGACATTAATTTTAGATAGTTGGATGATGGTTTTTGCATTTTGTGTAAGTTAACTGCTTACTAGCTAGGACCCACTTTTTCATTGCTGGTGAGGAAAATTTCATGCATCTGGCTGAATTTCTTTAAACAAACAATTAAGGAACCCTGACATCCTGCAGAGAAGTCTAACTGCTAGTCTAACTGAATGCAAGAGGATGTAAACAAGTCTTTAAACCTGTTCTTTGTAATCTCTTGATTATAGGAAAGAAAAAAGGACTGGTTTTGGTGCACAACTTGTAGCCTACTTCTAGAAAGTGACAGCACGTTTAGCAGCTGTTTTCATCAGGATATGATGAGGTTAAATAAAGGGCTCTAAACGGCAGGAAAAGTTAATCAGAAATATTTATGGGATCTAGAAGGCTATATTCATTTTCTGGTTAAACTGGTTGTGTTTAAACAAAACCAGTTTTTCATCATTTTTCTGGTTTTTTAGGTCACATTTTAAGGTAAACAGAAAGCAAATTTTGATACCTGTGAGCTGTCCTTATGTTTATCTCTTTCCTATATTCCTTGTAGGAGGGAAGTGTGTGCTTAATTCATTGTGATTTTTTTTAGTGCCCATAAGAAAACACTGTAGTCACTAGCATATGAGACATTTTGATTAAATCTCCTTTCTTTGTGCAAAGACCTGTGTGCAGGGACACTAATGTGACTGTTAATTTCCTTAATTAAGCCCTTCACTGCTTAGATAGTCTTCATAGAGAAACCTATGAATACGAGAGACAATCACATGGGCAAAACACCTACTCTGAGCTTTTCACTTCCAGCCTGAAGCACAGCAGGGAGTTTGGGCAGTTTAGCAAGATGGGGAGTTGAGGCTTTTGCTCCTGCCACCACTAGAAAAGTGCTTTCCTTCTGAAGTAGTCAGTCGCCTGTTTGGAGGATCCCAGGATTACGGATGCACTGGCTGTGGGTACTTGGATCTGTTTGTTTGAGGCTGACTCCAGAATCCCTCTGTTATGAGAGCAGCTTACTGAACTGGCAGTATTATTTTTCTCCTATGGCCTTATGTGGCCAAAAAAGTAGAAGTGTGAGAGTTTTTTTCCTTTCTTTTTTTTTTTTTTTTTTCTCCCAGGCGAGAAAATCGATGAAGGAAAAACCCGAAGGAAAAAAGGCAAACATGTTTATGATGAACGGCTAAATAGAGCTGAATGAGGGCTAGCTAAATACAAAATCAAAAGTGGATGCAAATATTCCTAAGTTTTGCAGAAGTGCAAGCACAAGCAGTAGGTGGAGATGCGTGAAAATCTTGCACGCTCTGTATTTGTAGCAATAATGTGTGAGAACAAAGGATATAGGAGAAGTACAGAGATTAAGATTAGGAACTAGACCATTATCATATAAAATAAGCCTTTCACAACATAAATCACAGGGTAGGTTCAAATTTATTTTAAAGACTTCATGGCATATACTAGGGAACAACCAGTAAAGGAAGATTAGATGGATGAGATGGCAGTTTTCTCCTAATCCCAGTAATTACAAGTATTAGTGACCCTGATAATCATTACTAGATGTGCTGCATTTCGCGTTAAAATAATTGTTTGTTAAACTTCTTTATGTTTTTATTTTTAGGGCTCTTCCTTATCTTAGGCTTGATACTTTACCCTGCGGGTTGGGGATGCCAGAAGGCAATAAGCTATTGCGGACCTTATGCTTCTGCTTACAAACTGGGAGACTGCTCCTTGGGCTGGGCTTTCTACACAGCTATCGGCGGCACTGTTCTGACGTTCATCTGCGCAGTCTTCTCCGCGCAAGCTGAAATAGCCACGTCCAGCGACAAAGTGCAAGAAGAAATAGAAGAAGGAAAAAACCTTATCTGCCTCCTTTAACTCCAGCGGGGAAAAATAACAGCACCTGGATCTTTATCTGCTTTCCATTGACTGGACAAGCAGATCCATTTACCTGTTTTTACCATTTGTGTGATTGAGCCCCATGCATTCCAGCCCTGAATTAATGAAAGGGTCTTTCTTCCTTGCTGGGCAATGAGGATCAGAGAAAGGATCCCAAGAAAGCAGAATGTAAATACTTGGGGATATTTTTAGTTTCATTCTATGATCAGGACACAGTGAAATATATTAATCTGACTGGGGATGTGAGTAATCACATGTATATAGCAGGAATGTTGTTAAAACTGACAAATTCTGATTGATCGGATTGCCTAACCCACCTTGGTCACTTTGAAGAATTTAGGTTTAAAATAATAAAAGCCAGCACATGTTTTTTCTTTTCTTAAGCAAAAGAGAAGCCTATTTTAATGAGGCTTTGTTTCCAAGGGCTCCCCTCACTGGTGAATATTTCTTCACCATCACCTGGTTTGGTACCATTTTCATGGAGGTGCTTCTTGGTACTGAACTTCCTAAAAGCACAGTGCCTTCTTGGATATTAACTCTATGTTGGAGAGAGCAAAGCTGACATTTACACCAATCTTTAGGCATTTAGAAAGTTAAGTCCCTGTCAGGTTTCCCTCTCTTGAAACTTAGAGTGCAAGGTGTGTGCCACATGTTACTTAGCAGGTAAATACTGTTTCCACTGACTAGGCAGAGACGCTGTTGTTAGACTGACTCTCACCTGATACAGATAAAACAAGTATTTCTACAGCCTTTATTAAAACTTCGGAAATCCCAAGCAGACAACAGCTCCCCACAGCACCAGCATTACCTGGGCTGCAGCCTCTCTTACAGCTATGGATCTCACATTGTACTTCGACAGTATTACTTTTGTCTGTGAAATGTTATTCCCAGTCTACAGATCAGTCTGTCTCATGACCCAGATGCACATGAGTCTTTAGGAAATTTAAATTTTTCAGGAAGCCTTGACAAATTCTATGTGGCTGGGAAGGTTTTTTTCCTCTTTTTGTGTGTGTAGTTGTAGACATTTTTCCAACTAAATCAGCAAAAATTAAACAGACCTTGCCTCAAATGACAATTTTTTCTCAAAGCCAGCTGGTTATTTGTGGTGTTGCCTCACTTACCAAAACTACTTTGGATATCAAGTTTGTAAGGTATTTTAAAAAAGAATGATGCAACTGTGCCATAGGAGCATTGGGGATAATTAATCCAAGAAGTAGTTCTAATGAAATACTAGGTGAATTTCAGATTCATCTTCGTAATTCTTGGTAGTTTAACATCATCCAATGACAGTGTTGCTTCACTGTGTTACATGGAGGAGAGATTCTAGTTTTTGCCTGGGCAGTGCCTTAAAATGTGTGATGAGTTATTAAAAAATGCTCGTTACTGCCCAGGTAGGTTGCTGCTTTCCAGGCACTACTCAAGTCCTTCACCACAGGAGAGCAGTTCAGCAGTGCTGAGGGCAGGCCCGGGGCAGCCTGGAGCAGGGGTGAGCGGCTGCAGAGCTGGGCCCCACCCAGAGCCTGCCACCCACCACAGGCATGGAGCAGCTCCCGGAGAGCCTGCACCTCTGTGCCTGCGGCACCTGCAGCCTGCATGCTGGACACATACACAGGTGACCTCTGAGATGCAGTGCAACAAGGACAATTTCTGCTTATGCTCAAAAAGGGATTGTTTGAATCTAGCCTCTTCCTGCATTCACCTGCTCCTGCAACCCACATCCACCATCTTCTACTTTAAAACGGGTAACTCACTTTTCTTTTAAATATTGAATTTAAATCCCCTCCAAAAGCTGTGGTCTGGGACCAACTGCCTGCACAAATCAAGTTTTTAATAAAGCAAAAGTACCAGCACAAAGTGGTGCCTGAGGATGAAAATCACAGCCCACACCCCCTGTTCACACCTGTGTTTGTCTCGTTGGCTCTGCCCCATACACGCCCCCACACCTGAAGGACATGCACTGGGCTTGTACCTGGGGTCCTTCAGGCATCCCTCCTGAGCCCCTGCTGAGCCTACACTGGACCTGGGCCACCAGATCAGCTCTGCCCTGTCCTGCCCTGCCCTTGGGGGCCCTGCAGTTGGGAAAGAGGGGGAAAGCAATTGTAGGAGTACCATATAAACCCACTAAAAATTAATTACTAAGCAGATGTACAGTTGTAGCTTCCCTAGGTGGGTAGCAATCCAATGTCCAGGTCACCGTTGCCAACAAGTGTTGACACAATATTAGGGTGACAAATGCTGCTTTGGCTTGAGCACTTGATTAATCAGAATCAGGTCAGTTCTTACAAAGGTAAAGGGGCATACACCGCTCTGGCTGAGAAGTAAACAATGAGCAACCCTTGTTCATGTCACTAGCTGACATCTGCTGTGATCCACATGATGCTTAAAAAAAATTCAATAGTATGTTTTGTTTGGGTTTGGTTTTGTAAGTACAAAGGAAATATTTTCAGTGTCACATTTTGCTTGTTTGCATTCATAACCAAGAAGAACCAGCTTTTCTGCTTGTTGCTGGTATATTATCAGCTTGCTCTGCAACAGCATAATCAACTAACTTGCAAGAATGTCCATGTTCATCACACAGCACAGATAGAAGACAGGCTGGGAAGAAATACAGAGGAAAAATAATCAGAATTTCTTTTCTCAGGGTTCTGCTTTTCTTGCAAGTGATAAGGTGGTATATATTGCGGATTTTTAAATTTTTTTTCCTGGATGAGGTTTTCAGGTGCAGGGTGCACTCATTAAATTTCACAGCTGTTTAAATTGCTCCTGAAGTTCACCTCAGCAGTAGCTTTCAAAGG
>VYZT01021591.1:36248-48175 GCA_013400735.1 Pomatostomus ruficeps
TTCCTTGAAAGCCGTGGGCACTGGTGCCTACACCTCAAGGAAAGGGCAGAGTCCAACAAAAGCAGAGCACAGCAGCAATGCAGATACAGCTCCTTGGTATAGGAAAAGCGGCTGCAGCGATCCAGCTTGAGTAGGTATTGAGCCATGGTTGATTTGTGGTACTGTTTTTCTGTTCTTGTCTCACCACTATGTACATTTGTTAGCATGAATAATGTACCTAATGTCTTCTTTTTAATCTAAATTTCAATTAAACGTGAGTTTTTGAACTTTTCAGAGGAGTCTCACTACCTTAATACAAGCATACTGGACAAGTTGAGCCAAGCTGAGCTTCAATTGTAGCTTTAATAGCATTTAAGATCCCAGTCCAATGATGTACTTCAGATTCCCATCTGACTTTAGCAATTATTACTGCTTACTGATCAAAAGTATGTGATCTGAAATTGTAACTATGTGTTATACAATACAGTTGCATTAAAGAAACTTTCTAATTGAATATAGATCTGGCAAATGTGCTTCATTTTGCAACTAAAGCACTGCATTTCCTTTCTCATGAAAAGGGTAGTAACAGTTGTAGAACAAATACTGCTTCATCACACACAGACTTTTAAAATCTTGTTGGCCACAGTGTTTTAGCTTTCAGCTGTGACATGACGAACACTGCAGAAAGGTTACAAAGCTAATTTATAGCAGAACCAGGAACAAGGCTATCAGTAGTTTAAAGAAAAGTCAGCATGTCACTTACTTCTCAGTTGTGATGGTCCACTTCTATTAAATTTATATATAATTGATTACATATAGTTTAATTGCACTTCTAACTGTTCCTAAACTTATAAGAAGTAGCTCTTGGTTAAAACGTGGAACACTTAGAAACCTACAGTCTAGAAGTTGGGGGATGGGTGCCACTGAATGCATAGTCTTTATGAATTTCAATACATGTATAGATAGAGCACTTTACAAGTATAAAATACTGCTTAAAGAAATTATGAAGTACTGATTTGAATAGCTAAAAATATTACCATCCTTTTTCAGTAAAGTTAATGGAATTGGGAATAGAGAGCACAGAGTTCAACTTTCCAACTCTGCATACTGTTACAGGTTTCTGTATGCTAGTAGCTTGTTCTCCAAGCTCCAGCTGGGTTTAGAATAGTGGTGCAATCTCAAATTGGATGTCTAGTATAAGTATCAGAGTGACATATAAAGATATCCTGTTCTGCAACCCACTGAAAGCTTGTTTTCAAATAGATGCCTTTTATTTGGAGCATCTTCATATCCGTGAAATTCTGAAAGCATAGAAATAGTATCTGCAACTGGCTTAAGGTATCACTCTTAAGGTGGGATCCTACCACTTAAGGTGGGATCAGTAACTTGGTCTGAACAAGGTAAAGGAAAATGAATTCCAAATTTAATGAGATAGGCCTTAGGATGGAGTCAGTGATCTCAGGAGTGTTTTAGGTCTTTTCCAACGTAAGTCTGTGATTCTGTATTCTGACTACTTCCAATTGTTCTCTTATCTCAGACAAAAGTGTCACCCCACTGTCCAATCCATTTTTTCTTTTAAAACATCATGCACTCCTCTAAAAAGAAGATTGTATATTCTTCTAAAAAAATACAGGCTCAACAAAGACAACAGTTCTGCACTGAAAAACAGCAACCATGCTTTGGCATGTGTGCAATGACTACAGCTCAGACATACACAATTGTTTAATTAGGCTATAAACATGATAAAATCTACTTGCAGTATTATCAGCTGGAACAGTGGCAGAGCAGCTGATGCCACAGAGGCACCAGTGGTCAGAGGCAGCTGTTCTGTACAGTGGTCTGGGCTCCAGCCAGTGCAGCCTACCCAACTCCAGCTGCACAGAGTTGCAGAGCAGAAAAGCCAAGGGCAGGGTCACAAGTAATTGAGGCCAGCCTGTCTTCCAGGCCTGCACTAACCCTGGTTTTACTAATACAGCCTCTAACTTTATCAATAAAAATCAGTCCCAAATGTTTCCCATCTCTCCAGCTGGAAGTTTCCCTTCCTGAATCATAGATAAAAAGAAGTAAAACCTGATATTCTCAACACTCTGAAGAGCAGCTCCTCTGTATTGAAGTACTTTCCTTCATGTCTGAGTGCAATGTAACAGGAACATGAAGGAGCACTCACTAAAAGCAGGACAGTACGCTTACATATACACACACACACACACACATTACTTAGTCAACAGGAAGCTCCAAGTGTATTGAGAGACAATAACACAAATGTATTGAAAGCACAGCTGTTCAGTGTAATCACTTTCATCCAACAAAATGCACATTTTAGTTGAGCTATATATAATTCCATTGAACTGCTGGACAATCAATTTTTCTTTTTTCAGAACAGAATGTATGGCAGCATGAGCCACAAGTCATACTTCCTTATCAGTGCCTTTCTTCTTTTCCCCTCAGTATCATGTGACACAGTATCTAGTTTAATCCTTGTATAAAGTTTCACTGGCTCTTGCTGCTGAGCTAAGAGATCTGCATTACTTCCTTTGTAAATCTTCCTGATGTTTCTAATTATGAAAATAAAGGCTACGTTCAGACCTAAAATTAATTTGTAGAAAAAAAGTACAAACCAACTCATACCTGTTTTAATGTAACTGAGTCAAACCTAATTATCTGACCTACTGTGCCCTGCTACGGATTCATAACCAGAATGCTCTAGGTGTCTGCCTTTTCCTCACCAGAAATATCTTTCCAGACGCATCACTGAGTATCTTTAATCACAGTTCTCTTAACCCATGTTTTTTCTCAGTGTGTGCATGCTTTTCCAACTCCGTGCCTATAACTTCTTGAGGAAAGTAACCCCAGCAAACCAGAGGAATTACTTCCCATGAAGACCACTAAAATTGTGTAATTGTAAACATAAAACATTACTAGATCACATGGCACAACCACGCTTATATTTACAAGAAAGTACAAAACCTCTTCCTTCAGTCTGCTGTCACTGCCATCCTAGATCTGTAAATTACAAAGAAAGGTCAAGTTGATGAAGAATTTCAATACTGATTGATGCATGCATGTGAAAGTGTCTTCAAAAACACGTCTGCCATCTCCCAAAATAATCCTGACTGTACCTCTGAGCACTGTTTTCCTTATCATGCATTTGCAAACTTATCTACATCACAGTGGTCTAGATGAAGTCATTCAGCCCTTCAAAGGAAACCCAGTAGTAAGATGAGTGCTAGAGGGCAGGTGCTGTAACTGGCATTATATGTAAAAAATCAACAGTGACACAGAAATGTTGATTCATTGGGAGAAATTAGGAAAATAAACACTACCAAAGCAATGCTTTTTTTTCAGCAACTTCATTTTACTTTCAATAATATTTTAAGATTCACTTAATACCTGCAGAATTCCATTCAGTCATGGCAGAGCATGTTTATTTTTAACCCTTGTGAGTTTACAGCACAAGAAGGTAAGCTGCAAGTATTTTATGAATTTTCTTCGTAACAGCTGAGTAGACTAATTCTCTTTAACAATATTTATTGATAGTGGACATTTTGCTTCACCATTTCAGCAGAAATACAGCATCTATATACAGAATTATAAAAAGCAAGTCAGACTTTTACATAGGTCATCTTCCCTGCACATCACCCTGACTGTTAGAAGAAAAATCCCCATTATTGGTCAAAACTATACAGAGTGAACACCTAGGAAAAAAGTCTTTTTTTATTCTATGACACTGTGTTAATACAATAAATATACAAAACTTTAGAACTACCCAGACATGCAACAGAGGGACAGAAGAAGTGCATTTGTACAGAAACATGACATTCACCAGGATGGCAGAAAGAACATTACTAGTAATTTACAAAATATACAAACATCCTCAGATAAATAAAAACAACTTCTAAATTACAGATCAATGACTACTGACATTCCAGTGTTTAAACTTCATACCTTGTACTCAGTTTGTCACAATACTACAAAATGACAACTCAAGTGGGCGCCATACTCTGATTAATAAAGAGACCATAAAATCTGATTTTTGTTAGGTACAAAATATTTTAACAAATCTCAGCCTTCCCTTGTCAAAGCTAAACAAACTTTTTCCTCCCTTTTGGGCTGCAAAGTGTCAGAGATTTCTGGTTTAAAGAATTCACATGTGACACAACCCTGAATTTCACTCAGAAGGCTTAAATTTGTACATTTAACCCATGATATTACAAATCAACAATTCTTATACACGGAACATTACATACGTCTTCTCAAGGAACCTTCAAACATTTGAGAAAAAATCTACCTGTCAAGTTCAGGTTTTATTCCTAATGTGTTTGGGGTTTTTTTCTGGTAATGTATGTTATGATGCAATCTTCAACTTCAGTTAAATTGTAAGGATGATGTCCCTGGGATTCCTATCCAAGACATACCAAAAGAATACCCTAAATTTAGTTTTACAAGTAATCCACAGTAGAGTTCCTAGACACAATCCTCAAGTTTAAAGTACAAAAAGAACAATCTTGATATACAGCTGCTAGAATGATGATCCCCAATCTTAGCAGAGAAGAGTGACTGTCATCTGGAAAGCTTTAAAAACATTCCACACAAATTTAAGTTCAATGTTAGCATGTCCACTATTATGACATTTTAACAGCCTTGTTACATAGAATATTTAAGCAAGTATATTCATTAATGTGAACTTCAGCATAGGTGAAACTATGACATTTATTCAAACTCAAACTGGGTTTAAAGAAATTAGTAAAAGAAAGGAGACTAGTAGGAGAATTCATGCTAACAGTATATTACTGATTCAGGGATTAAGCTATGGGAGTTTATTTTTTAATGAGCTTCTGTTATTATGAATACAGTGTAGTGAAAAAGAATCTATGAAATTCAGTCCACATTCAGAACATGGAGGGGCCTCAGAACTTTATGCTGTGTTATTAAAGATGATTCACCTTAAGAACTGAATTAATTTCAGCCATGGTGTGTACTTACTCAGGTTGTGGGATGTCATCTTTCCATTTTCTAAAATAGTTTGGAAAAATGCCTAAGTATTGTATGTAAGTCTTGTGCGGCAATCCAAGAACATAAGGTCTTCAAAGGAGAAACTCACACTAAACTCAGACCTGATTATTTCTAGAATATTGTGATGCTATGTACCATTATGGTCTGTTAGTTTCACAGCACTAATCTAACCTCTTAGGCCTTCAGTTCAATGAGTTAAAACTTAACTTTATTAAAGATAAACATTTCTTCCTTTGCCAAATCAAGATAGTTTAAAAGCTTTTTCCCTATAGATTAAATCACATCACAAAGATGGCTGAGTTAACATTATAATTGATTCACGTATCTGCTAAATGCCATTGCTTAAATAGCCTGGTTTTATACAGTATTCCTGTTAGAAAATTAAATACTGTATATGTAGTGTTTTGGACAGGCAGTAAACAGAGTGACTGTCCAGGCTAGACAGCTAGTGCCATTGTTAAACATAAGTATATACTTGAAAAACAAAACCCCAAACAAAAAACAAATCAAAAAAATTCCAAATAAAACAAAAATACCACTGCACAGAGACGAGGGACACGGGATTTGAGAATACTGAAGATAAAAACAGCAAATATGTAATCATTTAGCTCTGTAATTGAAATCACCAGTTAACTTCCTTAAACTATACTATTCTATTAGAAGGAGAATGTTTATGCCCCATAGTAATTTCTCACAGATAGAGAATACTCCATGGAAATAGATACAAACAAATGCTATAAAGTGGCACAGGTAAATTATGGACCAAAACACTACTTAAACAAGACCAGATAACTCAACAGTATTCATGCAAACTTACAGGTTTATATCAAAAGATTTATCCTAAAAAAAAAACCAAAAAACCCCCAAAAAACAACAACAAAAAAAAACCCCAATAAAACAATTTATACTCTCTTGCCTTACTTGTATTTGACCTCCAGCAGCTGCTGAAATTGCAAAAGCAGTAGTCAAATCTAACTTCCTATATCTCTCCGTCTACCCTACTTCTTATGGTAGAAATAGGGGAATCAGTTCTTGCAAAGAAAAATAATTGATCTGAAGTGCTTTCCTGAAGTTAAAAAAAATACTGGAGTGAACTGCTAAAAAACCTTCCAGATTCTTAGTATATTGATTTGATCATTATATACCACAGTTCATTCTCAGGCCAATTGTTGAAATTATTTATCCTCCATAAAACATGGAAAGCTTTACATTGCAGAATTCAACACGTAAAAGAAAGGAAAAGAATGGTTTTCTTCTCAAATAAATAAATTTGTAATAAAATAAACCAAACACTTCCCATTTAACCCATGCACAGCTGCAGAAGAGACCAACATGCTGTGTGAATGTTGACCTAGGCATGTAGGGAATACAGTAAGTGACGGGAAAATCAAGAACCGTTGAGGAGAACCGCGGCAACGTCATCTCCCTACATTCGGTTACCCTTGAAGGCGTTCTGAGCCGCGCTGGTGGCTGCTGTCGAGGCGGCATTGGCCGCAGCCGTTTGCACAGTTTTGTTGGACATCACTCCCGTGGCAAACTCCTGCTGCGCTTTCTCGAAGCTCGCGCCAGTCGTGCGGTAGAGCCCGTGCACCTGCGGGGGGAATGCAGTGAGAACGTGGAGCTGCACATCCCAGTTCTTGCTACACCAATGGCAAAGTCTCAAATACAAATTGCAGCTGTGAGGTGGGGAAATGTGATTTGTCCATGTGTTTGAAAAATCTAGAGATGAGAACATGGAATTTTTTCCCACAAACCTTTGAATTTTTGATTGTCCTGCTGCACGCACAATTTGAATGTAGGGGATACCTATAATTATTTGCTATTTCTGAGGAGTCTCATCGTGTGTACTAAAATGTGTGATGTATATTTGGTGAACTCTTTTCTACAACAATATTTAGAAATATTTTAATTACTCTGACTGGTTACAAGAGTACACTCTGACTGAATAGTAAAAATTTCAAAATATCCTAATTATACAGGTACACCTTTGCTAAACTAGTGTGATGACCAATAGCTCTGTATAATAACCAGAGGAGTAAACAATATGACTTACAAACACTCTTAACAATATGGTATATAACAAAATAAAAATCAACAAAAACAGGCAAACAAAAAATCGTGAGTAACTTCCAATTACCTGAGTATTAAAATTGAAATGCTATTTGTGACTCAGCTAAGTCACAAAGAGGTTGTCAAATAATATTGCAAAGTCATTTTCATTCCAGCATAGCAGGAAAAATAATGTAACTTTTTCCTCTGTTATAAATGTGACTATTTCACATCCATAAAGATACACCAAGTCATATATGAATATACATGAATATACAGATATTTGGAAAGAATCCAGGTGCGTATAGTAAGAAAAGTGTAAAAACATATTCCACCATACATTTTTCTTGTTTGTTTCTTCTCCTATACAGAGTACTTCTAGAGAAAACAAGAAAGGATATCTCCAAGCACACGCTTAAAATTTCTACTTTGCTGTGAACAGGTCAGACGAATTTGTGCATGCATAAAATCTTTAAACCTAACTGTAACTGAGGTTGAATTATTAGAATTCAGCTGGCACATCATCGTAATTCTCAGTTACATTTATCTCAATGACTTACTAGAACATCAGTACCTATACTTGGATCTTCTGAGTGGAAATTCAGCAAAAGTAACCATAAAGAAGGAGTGTATTTCTTTGAGTTTTCATGCTCTTGCATCATTAACTGGCAATAAAATATTAAAACAATAGAGACATAGAAATAAAAATCCTTTTCTGAGGTGCTGAGCATCCCTCTCTTCTGTTGATTTTAATGGGAAGGATTTTGGTAAATGCTGAAACTTAGCAATCACTTGAGTCACACTTCCCTGGGCCTGATGAATAACCTGGCACCTACAGCTACAATCACAGTGTCCAGTTCATTCTCTTACTCCTTCATGGTGGGGTTACCTCCCAGGGTCTCTTATTCAGAGCTATCCTTCCCCATGTGCAGAAAATACCTGCATTGTACAAACAGCATTTTGTAACTCCAAATCAGTATAAGCAAAACTGTACAGTTGTTAATAGGTAAGCCTCACCTTGAAAAATATAAATTTAATCCCCCCTACTTTGTGGAAGAGTACTTCTCTCAAGAGAGAAAGCAAAATCCAAATCAAACATAGGAAACAAAAGAGGGGAATAACATGTAACTTACCTTTTTAAACATAACTAGTGAGATAACAGCAGATGCTGTGAAAAGTGCAGCTATGATTATCATCATAATGCCAACAGGAATACTCTTATTAAGTCCAGTAAGAGATGAAATCCACCCACTGAAGTAAAGAGAAAGAACAAACTTTACTAGTACAGCACATGAACCATTTAACCAAAGATACTTTCACCAAAGGAAACTTTGCAACCTCCTGGTTCTGAAACATTTTGAATATTTTTGAAGAAAAATCATGGCAATTTTACATAAGCATATTTTTGTTCCATGATATACTTTTAAAGCTTAGTTTCCATTTTTTCACAAAAAGTGCAGTGAAACTATACGAAAAATTGTTGTAAATATTATTAAATATCCTTGACCAAAATTGTGGAGAAATTAGAGAGTTGCTTATCAATTTCTTGAGGTTTTTTTGTTATACTGTTATTTCATAGTGATTCAAGACTACATGGATTCCTAGAAGACAAAATATCCCTAAAAAGATAGTTTCTAACTTCTATAAATACAGAACAGAAACATACTACACATACACAGCTTCTATGTGGGAAGACTCATTTAACTGTATCCACACTGTGATGCTTTCTCAACTGAGGTTAATCTGATACTTTTTTAAAGTAGAGAGCATCAAATGAACTAATACAAAAACTGCTATATCAGTTATCTACTTCAAGCATTTCCCCATTCTTCAAAATGGAAACACCAACAGACACCAACAGTTTTGGACTTGAAAACTTAAAAAAGCAGGTTGCCTTGAGAACAAAACCCATGCATTAAGATAAGAAAGATTTTTCCACATTATAAAAAAAAAAAAAAGGCAAAAAACTATGTAAATCCAAACCTTAAAACTTTCCCCTACCTGTTTCACACTGCTCTGATATCCGCTATGTCCCAATGTAATCTACCACAAAACCCCAAAACCCAAACGGCAATCAGGATTTTCTGATGATCTGGCTACTTTCCATACTCATTCCCCAAGTATCCTTAAAAACACACTTCACAGGCGTGGATGAGTAAGCCAAATAGAGGATTCCAGAGCTAAAATAATAAAGCAGGATCTTTCCTTACATAACAGTTCTAAGGCAATACTGTTTTGTCTGCCTTGCATATATTTGGATGTTTGCAGCAAAAAGCACTGATACAGGGAAGTGTCGTTACCCAACTACAGCACTGCCACTCATGACTCTTCATGTTACCAGCTGGCTATCACAACCTTGTGCTTTTAGTTAATTCCTTTATTCCAAGGATGGTGACTGATTCCCCATAGCTTCTCCTTGTCAAATCTAAGTATGAGACCTCAAAGATTCAAATCAATGATAATATACATGCAAGCTTCATGAAAAAGCTTATTATTTGCAAACATTTAAAAGAAAAATCAACTTGTTACAGAACATGGAGGTGACTCAGACAAATGAACTTTTCAAATAATATCAAAGATATATCACTATATTCACCCAAATGCCTTGTTAATTCATTCTACAAATTTTAGCCTTAAATTTTTCAATACGTAGTAAGTATATTAATATCACTAGAAATAACTATACAATAACAATACAGTAACAATACAAAAAATATGCAATCAGTATATTATTAATGTCCATATTTTTATTTTTCCTTTACCTTAAGTAAAGAATGAGTAATAACTCTTTATACCACCAAAATAGCGGAGGTAGTATATAAAAGCGTAGTTCAAAGTGGTTTAGACTGAAGGATAGAATTTTGACAAGCCTAGAAGTACCTCACATTCTTTGGATACATTTCACCCACTTCTCCTAGTTAAGAGCACTCAAAAAATGCTTTCTTTTGACAGTTAAATGTAACATTCCAGTGAACACAAGATTATTCCTTTGAAAACACCAAGACTGTATCGCAGTTGTTACTTCAAATATGAGTGTTTGCCTTACAGACAGTACAACACTGCAGCAAACAGAATACTCACCAGTTTCCCCATCTTTGAAATCCTGCAGCTTGAAGTACATGTACAGCAAACTGACAGATATATACAAAGAAGAACACAAAGAACCTGAATGAACTGTCACTCCTGAAAGAGGTGGGGGGGAAAAGATTAAAGCAGCCAGAAAATTCATTATTTTTATTCAAATTCTGTAGTACCAATCTAACTTTTTTCTGCATTAACTAGAGAAAAAGTACTTTTATTTATCAACAGTGACCTGAAGAATCAATAACTCTGTGGTTTTTTAGAGTGTTTATTTACGAGAGCTGCTCTTTCTTCTTTAATATGTTTTTGCCACCTGCACCTCTAAGAAAGGTGAGAATAGTTGTGTTCAGCCCACAGCAGGGCGTCTTCAACTAACCAATTAAATTTGTATAAAAAATTCTGCTCCACTTTCAGAGTGAAGTTCACAGTGCTGGAAAGATGGGAAGAAAATACTTAACTTGTGAAAGGAAATAAAATCTCATATGGAACTACTGAAACATAGGGCACACCACAATACTGAAGCAGCTGTTATTTTAAAGTAAAATGTACAAAATACATTTGTTGTTTAAATTACTAAAATGCCAGCCCTACAAAGACTGAAAATCAAAAAAACAAACAAAAACCCAGCCAAATATAAATGTACAGGCAAAATTTTAATGAAGACTCAACTTATTACTATCAAAACTAATGATCATATGATATGCTTGCTACTAGAGTTCTTAAGAAAGTAGAAATTGTTTAGTTAAGTTACAGAAAGAGACTTTGCCCTTAACAGCTCTTCCTGCAGAAGGGAGTTGGTAATTTCTATACAACCAGTTCATTTCAATAACTATTTCATTTTTAGCTGGACAACTGACTGAAAGTTGAATATTCAGGTAGTAGTTTTCCTTTCTCGACCAACCAATTTTCACTAAAAAAAAGCTGTGGATTTACCAGACAGGAAATGCAAGTAAAACTATATGATTCCTCAAAGATTTAGAGGTACAGCAATACTTCCTTGGTTACCAAAAAGAAATACTTCCTGTAGTCTAAGTGTTACACTTAATTGCAACTTCTGGCCATCAATCTTTTTATGCAAGAATAAGGGTATTTTAACTGAGAACATCCTGAATCACTTCAATGTAAAAAAAGATACTTTTGGAGTTCAAGATTTGAAATCTCTACATGCTGATCTTCACCAAGAAAAAGTTTAATTTTGCATGCAAACACACCATTCTATTTTTATCACATACCTTAATTGCTTAATTTTAGTGCTTCTGAAGTTTGCAAAGGTTACTAAGACTAGGAAAAATACTAGTTTACTATATACCTGCTCTATTAATTCTTAAGAATCTCAGGCTATTTCCATTACAGATACTGTACGTGTCTATCACTTAAAAATACAAGATTTTAAGAGTGGCTATTTATGAAATTCATTCAGGACGCAAAAAATTTAAGGCACTCTTGACAACTAACCTACTCAAATTCTTGGTGTGAAGAGAAAGAGATTTAATGAGAATTTTCTTTGCAACTGTTACCAGCCCTTATTAACTTTAACGAAGTTAAATATTTCCCATAAATTTTTTGTCTGTGGTAAAAACTATAAATATTTTAAAAGATATTCCACTATATTACTATCTACTGGCATCTGTATTTCAAATTCAACAACTGAATTAATGGCAAACATACTATTTGTTTCTAATGAATGCACTTTAAAGGATTATCATCACGATAATCAAGCAAATTTTGGAATGTTAATGCATTTTGACAAGTTTTTAAATATCGTATGTCAAACTGAAGTTGTTACCTGAAAGCTCCATAAAGTG
>VYZT01021601.1:1083-17378 GCA_013400735.1 Pomatostomus ruficeps
CTGAACTGGACATGACTTAAATGGAGACTGTTTTGGAGACATTGTAAAATAAGGAGTGTTACAAAGAGGTGTAGATATTCACATTAACAAATATTTTTCAGAGGTCTTACATTCGTAGAAGTAAACTAGATCTGCCATATGTATCACTAGAAAAACGCCCTTCTCATTTTCCATGTCTCTCTGTTATTACAGGAGTCAAACACATTAAAAATTTTAGAGAAATAGCATTTCTGGAAGAGATCTTGAGAAGTTATCCAATATGTCTTCTTCCTGCAGGGCAGGTTCAGCTCTACCTAAACCATGCCTGACAGATTTTCATCTTACCAATTCTTTAAAACCTCCAGTATTGAAAACTCTGTATTTTCTCCAGGCAATTTATTCAAGTGTTTAAGAACATTTGACATTCTTTCCTCTAATATATAACTTAGATCTTTGTTGCTGAATTTTAGGCTAACTGATTTATTGCTTTCCTATTTGAATTTGCTCTTTATGCAGTAATGCTTTTAAATACTTGAAGACTATAAAAATGCTCTTCAGATGCCACTGACCTGCACTAAACAACTCAAAGCATTTTGCTTGTCCTCAAAGGTTTTGTTTTATAATCCTTTGATTATTTTTATCTCTTTAGCTGATCAGCATTTCTCCTGCAGGTATCCTGTATCTAGACAAAGCTGTTGAGTGAAATAAACAGGAAGTTTTTTTACTTTGTCTTCTATATGATTCTCTTCCAGGATGAAGCTTCCATTTTGTCTTTGAAATAGCCTCGCATAGCTGACTCATGCCCAATTTATGGTCCACTATGCATCCTTTTTCAGAAGAACTGTTATTACTCATCCTATAATTTTGCAGATGGTTACTCTTACCTAAGTGGAGAACTTTTGATTTTTTGCCCTTATTAAATTGCATCCCGGCCACTTCAGACAATTTCTGCAATTTATAATAATCAGTTTGAATTCTAACCTCGTCATCGCCTGTCCCAGCTTTGAATCATCTGGAAACAGAGTAACTACATTCCCTACTCCATCATGCAGGTTTTATTTTAGGATGTTTTCCATAGACCTAGACTTCAAATCAGTCCCCAGCAGACCTCACTCTTACATCCTTCCAGATGAACAGTTTGTCTTTACGCACAGTATCCCAATCAGTTGTGTCCCTACCATATGGTAGTTTCAGGAAGACCCTGAATTGCAGAGAAAAATGTCATAAAAGACACTGTCAAAAACTTTTCTAAAGTAAAGATATTTTTCTTTTCAATACACAGGCCTGTCACCATGTCATAGGAAAAAACTCAGTTGCTTGACGTGATTTGTTCTTGACAAATCAGCACTGGCTGATTCATATCCCCTTGTTCCCATCCAGATGTTTGAATACTTGAACCCGTATTTTTTTTCTTGGTAATTGAAATGAGATTGACTGATCTACACTTCTTTTCATTTTTTTAAATGTAAGAACTATGATTGCTTTTTTTCTGTTTTCTGAAACTTTACCTGTCCTCACTCCATTCTCAAAATAATTGCCCTGGGCTGTGAGATCACTTCAAGCCAGTTTACATACTCTCGGGTGAATTTCATCAGGACCAACCAGTTTAAAAAACGTCCAGCTTCTCAAAGTAGAATTAAACCTCTGCTTTACCTTTTCCATCCCAAGTTCTTACCCCTTTTTCGTTGATGCTAATTGTGTTAGACATCTAATCACAGCTGCTGTATCAAGTGAAGGCTGAAGGAAAAAGCCTACATTCTCATCTTTGGCCATCTGTGCACCATTGAGGCCTCTCGTACTTAGGAACCTGTGAAATGTTTTGATAATCTCTGCTTTGTGCAGTGATAGAATAAGGACAGAGGAAAGATTACAGTGTTCATATTTTAACTAATTTTTGACCTCACAAAGAACTTAAGAGTCCAATGTGGGCCACACACATATGTGAGATTCATCACACTCATTTTGATCATTAAAAGTTCTGATATCTAATTTAAGCATGCTCATAAGGGTCCCTCTGTAGTCAATGGGAGATAGAAAGTGACTTCAAGGATCAGCTTTTTTCCCTTTTTCCAGATATCTTTGTTAGATGAAACCCAGCCTGTCGAGAACAGCACGTGGTGATGATGATGATGATATCAGTGCAAGGAGACAGGGACAACAGCTTGGTGAGGACTTGATACTTGGAAAATCTTTATTACACTGGAGGACAAGCATATCACCAAAAGTAAATGGCCAGGTTTTGTTCTGATTACACCGTAAGTTTTAAGACTGCATTAGCCCCATCTCTTACAAAAGTGAATTAAAATTTACATTCTGATTTTTAAGATGTTTACGTTGGTGCACAGCATCATGTTTGACACACCACTGTTTTTACTTTTTTTTTTTTTTTGGTTGAGATTCTGAATTATGCAGGAATTATTCATGAGTGTATGTATATATATTGGTCAAAATAATCTGTTTCTGTGCAAGAAAGGAAGTTACCATAAATTGGCTACAGCCTACTTCTTCTTCTGTCTTCCAATATGACTTTCAAGTTTAGGAAAAGATTGTGTTTTAGTAATTTTTAAAATGTCTTCCAAAAGACGTTTTCTGAAATAGTTCAGCTTATAGCATGGTATCAATCTAAACAGCTTGTTTTCCTATCATGTAACCAGTGTAGTGACCTAGCTGAAGTCCAAGTCTGTTTTAAAGGCCTAAATATTTTTTTTATTATTATTTTTTGCTTTTTTTATTACCAATGTAGTCAAAGAGTCCTAATTTTGCTTAAGTTTCCCATCTTATTCAGTCTCCATTCCTTTAAAAACTATGTGTATGTGCTCCTACATTCTGCACACAGAACTGTGAATTACTGTCATATATTTACTTCATGGTGGATACCAAGAAAACCAACATATGTTGGTCAGAGCATGCAGTAATTCTTCAATTATCTTCAAATGCTCGGTACTGTTTGAATTTCCTTCAGGTCTTTTTTTCTGATGTGACATCAGGAACTTTTTTGTATTTTTAGAATCTACTTCTTCCTTTCCTTTCTTTTCCTGCACCTGACTAGAGTTTGATGTATACAATGTTCATTATGCAAGTCTCTGCTCAGCGCAGCTACAATATAATATGTGTGTGTGTGTGTGCATGGGGACACACAGGTGAGAGATTCCTCAAAAAACGAAAACAAAGTAGGTTTTCCTTTTATGCCAATTTGAATGATTGCCCTTCACTTGATAAAGTCTGGCACATACCTTGGTGTTTCATATGAACTGTCACAATAACCTGACTATAATGCAGATTCCTGACCCAGCTTCCAGAGGTTTGTGATATGTCTCCTTATTCCATTAGCACTTTGTCATCTGCTCCCCTGATGCCACTGTCATGTGGAGAAGAGGTTTAGGGCGAGATTCTTGAGAGTGTTGAAAAGTCTTTTTGTATTTTACTCACTCCGTATCTCTCCACTCTCAATTTACACAATACCTATTTATATGTTTCTGCTTATCTCACCAACTGATGTATCTCTCACACACAACTTGTAGAGCCTTATTGTGGAGGCTTATGAATTTAAATATTTGGGGTTTATTTTGAACATGATATAGTATAATAAGAAAGCTGTCAAATGTTCCTTCTGTGTAATTCCTTATCAGTTTTTCAGAAGAGGGCGCTTTTCCTCTGACATGACAGTAAGAATTGCCTGAACTAGTTCCTGGAATGTCAGTATAGGAGGGGTCCTAGCCACATACTTTCTCCTGGGCTGGTGAACTCATTGCTGTGGTGTAAGGGTGTTTTTGTTGTTGTGGTTGGTTGGTTGGTTGTTTTTTGAGTTGTTTCTTTCTTAATGTGATTCTTAGTAAATTCCATCTGGTTTAACCTGTCCCTGTAGAAGAAGGCAACACAATAGGAGTGACTGAATAGACAAATAATGAAAAAAAACCCAACAAAGCAGAAAGGAAATGTGCAGTATTTCTACATTTTGGTTTGCATAATTCTAAAGATATTCAAAATGTTCTGGTAGTGAACTTAAATGCCTTTATTAAGCAGCCATATGTAATCAGTTCATGTTAATATTTTATCTTAATGATGACATAATATAAATATAATTTACATTAGTGATATAAAATTACTGAATGAATAACTATATAATATATAAAATGAATAAGTATGTAGCTTTAACTCTATATGCCAGTAATGATGCCGCATATAAAGATGATGTAATATTTTTATATTTAAAATTCAGATAGAGTACATTAAAAAGGTTTTGCCAAAGCACAGGAATAGAGGCCAGAAAAGCATTGCTTGAAATTTCTTTTCTCTACAGCTTAGTGCAAGTAACTTAACTGCTCTACAGCAATTTTTCTGATCTCTGAAATGGGAGTAGCAGCTGAGTGTTAGTCCTTAGCAAATGACTTACACAATACTACATTTCAATGACTGAAATATTGGGTATATTTAGAGATTTTTTTCTGTTGAATTTCTTCTTTCATTTTTCACATAACTTATTTCAATTTGCTAAGTAACTACTTGGCTGTCAGCCCTCAAGTTTACATTGAATTATATTTATTTTTCTGATTGTATTTGAACTGGAATCCTTATAAACACAGGAAAAAAGTTCTGCCTTCATAATATAATTTGACATAGTTATGAATTTTTATATGGTATTGTGTTAGTGCAAAGTATTTGATATCTTTATTTTTGGAGGTGTAAAGAACAAGTTGGAAGAAATACCTTGATTTAAGATTAGTTTTAAGTTTAGTTTTGCTGCAACTACTGAAACACACAAAATGAATTGCTCTGCTTTCTACCCCATGTTCTGTTACTACAAGGCCTGTTTCAGGTGTGATGATGGCTGGCTTCCTATGTGGTCTGGACAGTACTTTCCATTTATGAAACTGGAAAAAATTCACCAATCTCTCTGATAACAGTCAAGGCCAACTTTAATCACAAATTGCTTTTTGGCTCGGTTCTATGGGGTCAGAATTTCCTCTCAGAATAACTGACAATTTTGCTGCATTCATTAGACAAAGCCCAGATACATGGCAACCCTCTGTAGCATGCTGCACATTTTACTCCTTTCCGCGCCTGCCTCAATTCATTAATTCTCAGGGTCAGCCCACCACTTTGTCTAGATATATTCTGTATAGAATAGTTAGAACTGTTTCCTTCCTCGCTGCAGAAATTGTTCCTTGTTGGAAAAGGGGATGGGTAACTTCCGTGCTCAGAGACAGAGGTGGTGGCACTCTTATGGTCCGTATTTCTACTATGGCAGGCTTGGTATCAGTGGGAGCTCAACACGGCTTAGTCGTGTTGGGGTTCCTGCTAGTTCATGTGAGAATCGCTGCCTCAGACTCTGCTGGCATGGTCACACAATGGCAGCTGTCACTTCAGTTGTCATTTGAGATTTAGTCTAGGAACATTTTGAACTGAAAACCAGAAGTTTCTGCAGCTTGAGCTGAAAAGAAGGTGTCTGTAGCCAAAAGAGAAATACTTTTATAACCCTTCTGTAGACTGGACAGCTGGGGCAGTTTCACAGTATTGCCAAGAATGGTTGTAGCCCCGAAGTGGAACAGAAACATGGTGGTGTCAGGCAATCTGGCAGTGCTTATCCCCATGCTTATCACTATGTTGGTGTGGGAATTGGGAAGGTAAATTCACATTTGGTGGATTACGCTCTTCCAGTAAACTCAGAGTGAACATATATTAGGAGTAGATTGTAGAACATCTAGCTGCCAATTTAGTTCTGTTCATCAACATACAAACACCCAAACCTTTGAGCAATTAGAAAACTTGCAGAAAGTAAAGCTGCTAGTGGTGTCTATAAATCAAGAGCAAATAAACAATCATTTAAATTCTTCCTCAGTAACAGAATCTGATAGTGACTCAGAAGCAGTAAGTGAGAATAGATAGTCTCACTCCAGCCCTAATGGAGAAGGATCTGTACCAGCTAATAATTTTCTGTTTCTTTCAGTAAATAAGTGTGAGTACCCTGGGTTGCAGGCTGGATAACTAATGAAAGTTGAATCACCTATATTCTGAAATTTATACCCAGTCAAATGGCAATTTCTTTGCTCACTGACATAATCACCCCCACGTATGTTCTTGTAATCCTCATTGACATTAATGGGAAATATACTGCTATTGTGGACATGGAAGGGAGATACAGAGTCAAAACCCTTTTTTGTTTTGCCATGCTGGTAAGGTAAAAGTGGAAAATAATTCTTATTGCTAGAGCATCTCACAGATTAAGATAAAAATGTGAATCTTTTTCTCCCTTCACATCTAATCCTGGCTGAATGCAGGACAATGGTTATCATGAGCCATATGAATATTTCTCCTCTCTCTGGAATAAGTGGAATGGCTCATCGCCATATTAATATATTATTCTGTACCAACATATTTTATTTTTAAACAGGAAAGCTGATGCATGCCCAGCATACGTTACGTACTTTTTATTTAGCCAAATTTAACTGTTCCCACTGAGGAGTTTTGAAAGAGGACTTTGGGTCCCTCTCTGGAGTACTTTTGCTGGTTTTCCACTAGTCTTGGAAACCTTAGCCTAAAAAATAACCCAAAAGAGGTTTGGAAAAAAATAAATGCATCAATATTTGGGAAAGTTACAGAGGATAGTTATGAGCCTGTTTGCCATTGATCTCAGGAGAAATGGCAAAATGGTTGATACAGTTCAAATTAATAAAGAGTTAAAAGAGGTTACTTTAATTGTTGCCAATCAGCATCAGTATATGCTAATAAAATTTGTTAATATAGCTTGCTACATTTTTATGAAATTAAAAATTTGATTGAGGAATCTGTTTAATATAGTTAGACATCTCCAGGGCATTTGATTTGGTACAGAGCAATATTTCAATACCTAGGAAGAATGATGAAAAATCAATGGATTAATAAGTACGTAAAAGAGTAATTCATGAGCTTCAAAATGCAGTTGTTGATTGAGCCTTGCTGGGGTGGGTTTTCCTTTCCCCATGGCAGCCCCCACAGTGCTGGGCTGTGTGTTGGTGGCTGGAAAGGTGTTTGTGGCACACCAGTGTTTTGGACAGTGCTGAACTGTGCTTGCACAGCATCGGGGCTGTTTCTCCACTCCCTCCCTCCCACTGAAGAACAGCAGGCTGGGCTGGGTCAGAGGCTGGAGGGGACATAGCCTGGACAGGCTGACCCAAAGGGATATTTTGTTCTGTTTGATGTCATCGTCAGCAATAAAAGTTAAGAGAAAGAATGTGGGGAGCATTCATTATTCAATCTTTCCTCTTCTGAAGCAACACTATGGGTACCAAATCTCTGCTTCCCAGGAAGCAAGTGAGCATCACCCAGTGATGGGAAGGAGAAAATAAATATTCTTAAAAAAAAAAATTGCATCTACCCACAGGCTTTGCTTTATTTCATTAAACTGCTTTTATCTCAAACCACTAGCTTTTCATCTTATTTTTTTCTCCTTTCCTGCTGAGGAGGGGGTGTGAGAGAGTGTCTTGATAGGCACCTATTGCCAGTCAAGATCAACCTACCCCAGGTTGTAAATGGGAATTATTAGGAAGCAGACATCCTCTCAGGGAAGTCCCAGTAAGATCCATTCTTCACTGCACATGCATTATCACAATTTGGAAAACGCAGAATTGTACTGCTAAAACATCTGATTGAAAAAAATCTAGGGGAAGATATAAAAAATGAAGAAAATAGGTTATGAAAATTTAGGCACTTTGATCACTTGGAACTGTGGTCCAGGATCCCAGTATTGCCCAATACATATTCAGAGGCCAGAAAAAAAAAGTCAGTAATATAAAGGACTGGAAACGTGTTCATGGAAGTAGGGAGTGTGAAAAGGACTTTGAGGTCATGGGAGTTAATCTGATGAAAATGAGCTGCTAAAGATAACACTGTGGCAAAAAGGTTAATGAGACCACTACATGAATCCACAAGGGGATATGAAAGTTCTAGAGAGATTAAATTACTGTATTGTTGGGTTTTGCACTGACCCTTCTGTATCAGGATTATTTCCAATATTTAGTGAAGAGTGTTATAAAACAGGAGAAGATTTAGAGAAGAGCTGTGAGAATGATTAATGAACTGGAAAACATGCTATAAGGACGGAGTAAATTAGTTCCATGTATTTAGTTTATCAAAGAGAAGATTAGGAAGTCAATGTCCGTTTGGTGAACAAGATGCAATAGTGCATTCTTCAGCCTAATCAGCAAAATATAACTGGAATCTTCATTAGACAAAATAAGACTGGAAACATGAACCTGTCTTGGAAACAAGAATTGTTTCATTTTAATGCAGCTTACTAAAAGATCCTTCACTGGTGGTAAATTTGTAATCAGGATTAGGTTTTGTTTCTAAAAGCTATCTTCCTGTTGAGATCAATCTTCTGCAGTTAGAAGCTATCTATTGGCTCTGCAAAGCATGAAACATTTTTTTGTGTCTCACAGAGGTATAAATATTAGATCAAAGCTTTAGTCCGTACTACAACTGGAGATATTATATGCAAAAATGTTCCTGAATTCCTCATTTTTCTTTATCCCAGCTCTGTTAATTCCCCCTTTGTCTTATCATCTATAACAATTAATTTCAGTTTCTGTGATATAAATGTTTATTAGAAAGCTACATCATACAGATATACGTATGATGAAATTTATTTCTAGAAATATCTGTATTTAGTAATTGCTACTTTCCTGGGAATCCTTAGCTTTTCCCACCATTTCTGAAATGATGACGTTTAAGGAGAAAAGAATAAGGAGAAATAGAATGAGAAATATAATTTGGAGAAGCACATTATGAACAGCAGAATAAAAAATTGTAACAGGCTAAAACCAACCAACATAGAGACTTAAATGTGCCTCATGTAGTATTGTTTAGTGAAGATGAATACATTTATAGGTTTTTACTTTGAAAAATCCCCAACTGTTTAATTAATTGTCTTATTTCTCCTCTTACCACTTTCTTTAACTTAACTTTTTTCTTTCCAACTCTTCTCAATAATAAGAGTATGGATCTTTTATTTCTTAAAAAAAGGAGACATAAAATTTGGTGGGAAACATTAATTTACAAATGATTTGATTGATCCCCATAAGAGTCAGGGCAAAGGAACTTTGTTTTATGATATTGAAAGAAAATGGAAACAGACACAATTCTGAGGTAATCAGAAACAATTGATTAATTTAATCTTGAAACAATGACTACGAGAATTAATTTTGCTAATTTTTCACACTAATAATTGGCTGGAGTACAAGGCTAACCTGTTTCCCTTTCAGACTAAGAGAAAGTTTCCTAATAATGTAAGTAGGAGGTGGCTATGACAATGTTAACATGGTCTGCATTAATTTTATCTTAATGCCTTTATGGAGGCAAAAAAAAAAAAAAGTATTTTGAAATGAAAACGCTGAAGTATTGAGTAGCTTCTAAGTAAATTATCATTTTTTGAAGCTAGTAATTGTCTATCTAATTGTAATGATTCAAATTACATCACCACAGAAGTTCAAAATGACCCTCATGTCTTGAGAAGCCATGGCATGGAAATCCAGGCAGGCTTTGTTAGCTTTTCCCTATGAATTCAACAAGTGTGCTCACAGTCATGCCCATTAATCTTTCATACCCTTAATCCAGAATAAATTGTAAAATAGACATGGCTTAAATTCTGGTGTTGTTTCCTTTTGAAAATGTGGAATTGTTTTTTTTCTCAGAAACCGGAATCATCACCATATAATCATCATAGAGTGGCTTGGGTATTTAAGAGACCTTAAATGTCATCTCGTTCCAAATCCCCTGCCATGGGCAGGGACACCTTCCACTGGACCAGGTTGCTCAGAGCCCCATCCAAACTGGCCTTGAACACTTTCAGGGATGGGGCGACCACAATATCTGAGAGATACATGTCAGATGTCCCACGTATTCCTGATGAGATTAAAACTGGCCCAGAATGACCTATTTCCTGAAAAATCTTCATCTGCGAATGGTGAATACCACAAATTTCTAAACAGAGGAAGCTACTGAACTCATTTATAAATATTTATTTTCTCTTCCTCTGGTGATACCTTGCATAATGGAAGGTTATAGCTTGAGGGTACTACTAATTTTCTGATAATGCACTTGAAAGTTTCTCATGCAAAATTATTTCCTTTTCACTGAGTTAAGAAATCTCATTGATATCAGTAATTTATTATCAATCACGGTTGTATTCTGGGAATGTAAACGTGGCATTCATTTACAACTTTCTGATACTTTGGTCCAAGAACATCACGAGCAGTACAGATGGCATTATTTGCTCCACAGCTCATCTCCTTGACATGTTCTGGATCTGTGCTCTATTTCACTGATGGGTGTCTTTGTGGAAAGGTTATGTTCTGCCAGCATATTTACAAATGCCCCCTTTGCCTTCTCAGTTTCTGAAAATTGGTTAGTGTGGTGAACCTCTGTGGCCATTTTGGCTCAGTAGTCCAATTCACAGGTTATGGTCTTTCCCACTAATATGTATGTTCCACAGATTTTTGGAACAGAGCCAGGAAATGAGGAGTTATCTCTCTCCCCCCTTTTCTTCCCCCACAAGAAAATAAAGGTAAAAAGTTCAAAAGATTGTGGAAAACAATGTTTTTATATGGTGTTCAATCTGACGATTTGCACTTGTGTCCTTGTTCTCCAGAATGTCTTCAAGAGAGGAGTATATAAATGAAAAGATAAGGAAAAAAAGATCAGAACAGGAAAGTAATCTGGGGGAGGGGGGAAGCCCAACAAAATAAGAGCTGTAATATGAATTAGATCGCAATCAGCTAAACAAAATCCTCTTTCCTACCAAATTTGTGTTTCTGATTCTTGTTCTTCCATATTGTGCTGTCAGTCTTTTATAGTGGTATCAAAACACTAGAAGCCCTTTCATATAAAAGCAGAAAAACCCCAACTTTACAACTGTGTGTTATAGGTCTGGAATCCAAACCTCCTGGCTTCCATGTGAATCTACTATAGAAAAAAAGGGCTATGCTTAGGAACATCTGGTCATTTAATAGTTGCATTTTTAGGGAAATAATGAAGCCTGTTTCATTCTTTGAAAGAATTTCTTGAGAAGATTGTAGCCCTGAAGAAAATTTCAGACTATTTGAAGCTGTGAGGATCCACTCTGCTATTTTGAACTGCAAAGTATTTATTTTTAATACTTAAGAAAAGGACATTAGGGGGGAGGAACTGTCCCCTCATTAGTTTGTTTATGAAAGAACTCTACTTTAGTAGCAAGATTTGCCTATTCTATTCTCTTATTTACAGGACAAAATCCTGGCACAGTTCCAGTCTTGAAATAAATGCATCTGATTCTGGTTTGCACAGAACTTTGTTTATCTCTTGTCTGTCATTCTTCTCTCAGATCATTGTGACATTTCATGAAACTTTTGCCTATTTCCCACATTTATTTTCAAAGTGAGAATCTAGGTATAGGTCCTGGTTATTTAGCAGATGCCAAGAAAAGTATAAGCAGTACCTCTCATATCCTGTGCCCAGGAAACCTTAGCCTCCAGTGTTTCCTTGTATCCAATTTTCCAACATTGCTGTTAACCTGTTCTTATGTTTGAATTAAATTTCTCATTTCACTTATAGAAATTTTATTTTCCCCTTCCTTCCTTGCTTCCATGCTTTCTTCCTTCTCTGTCCTGCATCTCTTTCTCTCTTTCTCTCTTTCTCTCTTTCTCTCTTTCTCTCTTTCTCTTTCTCTTTCTCTTTCTCTTTCTCTTTCTCTTTCTCTTTCTCTTTCTCTTTCTCTTTCTCTTTCTCTTTTTCTCTTTTTCCTTCCCTTTCTCTTTATCCTTCCCTTTCTCTTTCTTCTCTCTATGTGTCTCCATCTCTCATCTCAATTTTTAGGAAACACAAGAGACTTAACATGTGTCAGTGATGACCCTTTTGGTTGTGGATATAGAACACAGGGTTTTTGAAGAGACAAGGGAAAGACCATAGGATGGACGCTGCTCATTCCTGATCCCCATGGTGCTACGGGAAATGCTGAGTGCCTTTTAAAAACTGAATAGGCCTAGACAGGCATAGAGGCGTAGGACACTAGGGATTAACTCAAAAGGTAGGGTCAGAGAAAAGATAAGGTTTATAAAACATACAGATTAAAGAAAAAAGAATAAGATTAAGGGGAGAGACACTCTTACAAATCAGTACAGTCAGGAGCGAGACTGCTGCATTCTCCTGATTGAAAAGCTAACCCTCCCTTTATTCAGAAATGTTCAAAGTAATAAACAGTGCCTTGAACTCCTCTAGCCTTCTTTCTTTTAACCTCACCCTTCCAGCACACCCCATGTTATGTCCACCAGGGACATCTTTGACTCTTTCAAAAGCAAGTGGCTCAATTAGAAAAGAAGCAGCATTTTCCACACAGCCCACTCACTCCCGCAGCCTCCTTTAATCCAATCTAAACTGAAAGCATTCATTTATGTGTCTGCTCGGTCACAATGGAACATATTGATTATCAATACAGGGACCAGGTTTTCAAACCAAGTCAACTGTAGGGTTCACTGTGTACAATTATGACACTGTTTTTAAAAGATCCCTGCCCAGTGGCATTTCTGGCCATGCTTTTAGTAGGTTTTGTTTCCAGGGCTTCTTTACTTTTACTGTAGTCCCCTTACTTGTCTGGCACAAAGGGCAGTGGTGACGAGTTCCTTTTAATAACTGGGAAATGTCTTCTGCCATTTCATTAGCATAGTGAGACTGTGAGCCATGAGGAAGCTGCTACCAAATGCCACCAAAACCAGAAACACATACAATCAGAAAAAAGGAGCAATAAATACTGCTAATTTTTTATACATTTAGTCACTTTTAAATTTGATAGCAAGAAGAAATAACAACTACTTCTTGCTAGTTCACACCATTAAATAGCATGGTCAATAGACTTTGAAATTTTTTAAGTGCCTTAAGGAAAATTGGAAACAAGGACATGAATCTTTTATTGATGAGCTTTGGATATGTACTTTTGTCAGGTGTCCTTTAAATACTCTAAAGTTCCCCAGACTGTTCTATATGATGTATTTAACTCTTCTTGATCAGCACTACCACTGTTTTAACACAACAATCATAAACTGCACTGTAGTTCTTTTGAGGGTAAGACTATCGCCTAAAGTGAGTCTTGCTCAAAATTTGAAAATACAAACAAACAAGTGAACCTGATTATCTTTGCCTTGCCCTTTTCCAACTACTCTCCTGGACAAAATACTTCAGTAGAGAAACAAATCAAAGTTAAGACCCCTGAATTTTAAAAATGTTAACAGGATTATTTATATTTTAGTTTTCACCTGACCAATTTGACAACTCCTCAAGCACCTCTGGATTTTGTAGAATTATACAGTTGTTGACTGAGACAGAGTAAATTTAGGCAAACATGAAGTGTTAATATCTGATGAAGTTTGAAGCAGGGTAATGTGATTTTATGTCCTTATGGTTTTGTCATCATTGTCATCCTTTTGAGACAGTTATTTGGTGATGAGTAGCAGCTGTGTGATGCAATGTGAATGTGTTTCCATACTTCTCTACTGCTGAATTTCAGCTGTGTTTAAGGCTTTGTCCTCATGGCTTCTGTTTTTGATGAATGAAAATCTCATCTTTCATTTCTATATGAGATTCTGTGGCTCAGGCTGTAACAACAGACGTTCCCATGGGTCCATTTTCAGAATTTTAAAATCTAGCCCTAATTTAATAATTTCTCAGAATTTGTGTCATCTAGAATCTTGAGAGATTCAGATTCTAGTTCAGACTCCTTATTTTAGTTTTCTACCAACGTTTTACATGTCTAAGTTTATGATCACAACCACCCAAGCCGTGATCTGTGCTTAGTTCACTGGTTAGTTCAGTGTCCATCTGATCACCAACCCATTCCACACACGTGTCCCGATGTCTAGTGAAGAAATGGATGGGAAAGTAGTGGGCAATCTTTGAAAGGAGATAATTTAGAGACATCTCAACACTAGATGGATTCTTCTTATGTCACTTCAGTCATCTGCAAGTTTGGCAGCCAGAATAAATAATTTGGCTGTTCTGGAATTGACAGGGAATGATAAACAGCACTAGAGTGCCACAAATAGGTGTCTAGGAGAGCTGGGACAAGTAACATGGATCCCATTCATGACTGAAGAATCTCAGAGTATCCTTACTACATCTTGTTACAATAGCCCTAAAATGGCCCCAAAGCCGAAAGCATTTCATGTCAATTTAGCATTAAGATTGTAATTAGAAAATCTAGAATTAAAAAAAAAAAAAAAAAAAGGAAAAAAAAAAAGAAAAAGCTTTCTCATTCTCCAAACTTTGACAATTTGTAGATTATTGTGATATTCGGTGGCTGTTTATAACAGAGCAAATTAATTTACACACATTCATTCCAGATTATTTATTCCTTAATTATAAAGTGGACACTCCAAAAAGAAAACTAAAGACTGTGCAGAAAAAAGTAGGGCTGATAGGTGAGGGAAGTTTTTAGAAATTGTGTTAGATACCTGAAGAAATGGAGTTTTGCACTGACAAAAGGTATTTTCTTCAGTCTGGCTTCAATCTGGCTAAGAGGGAGGTGAAGTCCACGATGAAAAAATAATGGGAAAAGTATGGAGCCTGATAGCAATGAATAAATTCAGTATTAGATAATGGAGAGAACTGATAAAGTAAACTAAAGCAGTCAGTTGAAAATCTATGGGTAATAGGGCAAAGATAACAAGAAGTTCTTTAAACAGGAACAAAATGCCTGCAGTTTTGTAGAACTATGGATGGTAAAATTGTTAACCCTGGTAAAGTAAATTCAGAATTAGGTAAATACATCCATTTTCTAAAAGAAGAATGAAATATTTTACTTTCTCTCACTTCTGAAAAAAAAATGTTTAACAGCAACAATAAATATTTTCAAATCTGCAGAATTAAATAATTCACTGTCAAGAAAATGACTTGTCTGTGGAGCTGCCTAAATTAATTTTTTCGAAATCTCTGTATTCTGAGGAACTTCCAGAAGCTTGACAAAATAGCCATGGCCCAACATTTGCAAATAGTGACTTAAATGGCCTGGAAAACAATTTGCTAGTTAGCCCCAATCTTACCTAGGAAAAATTTCTTGGATGACTTGAACTAAGATTGAAATTGCCACTGATGCTAGTCAATGCAATGTTATGGAAAATATTTTTTTTTTTTAATGATCCGGTGTCTTGATGAGACTGTAAAATATTTCCATAAAGCAATTATCCTGATGAAACATACTTAGATGTTTTATATTTTCAGCGGCATTGCGTGCAGCTGGCAGATGTGACAAGGCATCCGTGGGTGCAGCCAGGTGTGATGCCTGAGGTATCTGAAATCGCACAGAACTCCGGTGTCTAGACAGCTGGATTGTCCCCTGGTGACCACTGAGGGGGATTCATCTGCCTCACTAAAGCTACCCAAGAATTAAGATTCCTGGGTTGAAACTAGATTCCTTTTAAAGTCAGGAGAGAAAAGATGCTGCTTGCCATGTGCTTCAGCAGACCCAGGTGAAATGCCTTTCTTAGCGTGAGGTGAAACATCGCTGTAGGACGCTGGATTTCCCTCTGTCAGCTGTGGGGAAAGAAAGTGAAACTGGAATTAGATGACAGAAACCCAAAGCAGTGCAAAAAGGATATTGACAACCTGGAAGGAGTTTGGGAAAGATTTATTGAAGCATTTCAGAGTGTGGAAGAGATACTTTGTAGTGCGAAACTAAAGAAAGGCAATCAATTTTGTTTGTCCAGAAAGGTCAAGAGATGGCTACCTATGATTACATCTGAAGAAGAAGTATTTGATCACAGAAGGCTCTTTTATCTTCCAGAAGAACCCCACAACCCAACAATAACCACCTCTCCCCCCCAAAAAAACCCCAACAAAAACCCCACAGCATAAAATCCAACAGTTGCAAGCTTAAACTAGCCCAAATTAAGTGTAGATGTAGAAATTAGCATGCTCATTATTTACAATGGAGGAAGCTGTGTGACTGTCCCAGTTAGTGGCTGTAAAAGATTATCTTGGGATACAGAGGTTTTTCATTGCCTTGAGCACATATCTAAGCAATGTGCTACCATGCAAAGCAAAGAGATGAGCCTGGTTAAATTCCTGGTGAGATTCTGTGGCCTGGGACCCACCAAACACCAGGCTGAATACTCACAATTATTCATTCTGGCTTCGAAATGTATGAATTTTAAAACCTGTTTGTGTAGGGTAGAAAAGTAGCATTGTACATTTATCAGTGTTGCTTCAAGTTCCAAAGAGGCCTGGAAGAAATTATTAACCAAGGCAAAAAGGAAGGTGAAAAATGGGGGAAATGATAAAGAGGGAAAATGAAAAATAATTGCACAGAATTTTCATTG
>VYZT01021608.1:0-13072 GCA_013400735.1 Pomatostomus ruficeps
GTGGTTCTTATGTGCCAGGCCATTGGAACCACACCGTCCAAAAGGCATGATTTTCCTGTGCCTCTACCTGGCTAGAGGCAGGACCCCTCTAACCTTGGTTATCATTCCCTCCCTGGGCATACATAGTAGAGGTTCCTTCAAGGGGATCNGGTTATCATTCCCTCCCTGGGCATACATAGTAGAGGTTCCTTCAAGGGGATCTGACATATCATCCTCCCTTCTGTTGTACCTGGCAGCTTGGTCACGGGAAGCTGAGGCTACCCTTGCTCTAGAGGAACTCCCTCGGTTAGTGTTTCCCTCCTTGAGTTGACGCACCCGTGCAGCCAGGACAGAAGTGGGTTTCCCATCTCACCTTCTCATGTCTTCCCCATGGTCACACAGAAAAACCACAGCTCAGCTCGTGGGGTGTACCCCCTTTCCCCAGCTGGGGAACGTTGGGCTCTGACTCTGGGGCCTGTGACTTGCACTGGTGCCACACAGGAGCTGTTCTTCCTTACCTCTTCCCCCTCCCAGGAAGCCTGCCTCCAAAATCTGTCCTGGTTTCAAAGACAGGTATCTGCTAAGGAAGACAGAAAGACTCCCTTAGAGTAGGAAATGTAACCTCCTTCCCTCCGAATTAGTATCATTTTGAAATTAAGGGGCTTTCAGGCAATGGTATGGGAAAAAAGGAATAACAGTTCTTTACTCGCCTCTGCTGAACTCCATCAGATTCCTGTCAGTCCATTCTCTGGCCTATTGAGATCCCTTTGAATACCAAGGTGTAAAACTGAGGTGCACTCTGTCCCCATCATCCAAGTCTTCGATAAAGATAGCAATTTTCAGTCCACCCTACTGTCTATTTCTCTAGTCATACCTTACTTTTTAAGTTTGACTTGAGGATGCATTTCAAACTCTGTCGAAAGCCTTAATGAGATCAAGATAAGCAATGTTCACAGCTCTCCTCTCATCTACTGAGCCAGTCAAACTTGAAGGCTATCAGGTTGATTGAGCAAGAAATTTCTTTTGTAAGTGCATGCCAACTACTCAAATCACCTCCTGTCTTTAACATGTTTAGAAATTGTTTCCCTGATTTGATTATTAGCTCCATGGATTCCTGGGGACTGAAACAAGGCAGGCCAATTTGTAGCTCCCAAGATCCTCCTCCTCAAGGATGACAACAACATTTGCTTTCTTCTAGTTCTTAGGAATCTCCCCCAAACACAATGACTGCTCAAACCAATTAAGAGTGACCTTGCAATGACATCAGCCAATTCCATCAGCACTTGCTGTCAGGTCTGCTAGTGTGCTTGTGTATGCCCAGTTTGTTTAAATCTTCCCTAAACTAACTCTCTTCCACCAAGGGTAAGGTTTCCTTGCCCCAAACATTCCCACTGGTCTGAGAGACCAGTGAGAGATACCAGCCTCACTGAACGCATTTCCATTTTAAATGCAAGGTGTGGCTTTGTTGATCCTGTCAAAGATGGCTGAAGATACCAGTACTCACAGAACTCAATTAACCCTGGATGGGGATTTGCTAACCCTGCTTTATACCGACCAATCTGAATGATGAATACAATGATCAGAAACTGCAACACAGCCTCAGTGAACCTTCTGGAACACATTCACTGCAATACCATTTGAGTGGATGAGACTAAGGGAGGAAAATTGATTAGCACTTTCATTTCTTCTGGATGGAGGTTATGATCAGGAATTAAACCTTCAGTGTTTAATAGTGCAGAGAGCATTACCATGCTCAAATTATGTTACGCAGTGGGCTCCCCACTTATGCTATGGAAAGGAGTATCACTAAAAGAAGAATCTTGTCCTTGTCAGGAATGTAACATAGCAGTGCTCTGCAGAAGAGCTATATGACTTAAATAAAAATTAAATAAGTAATTAAAAACTTAGGAAAAATAAAGAGCATGTCAGAACTCAGGACCCTTCTGTGGTAAAGTGGAAAACAGATTTTGCCTAAGAGAAAAAAACCCACCACAAAATTATTCCTTCTATAGGATTTTCTGTTTTGCAGCAAAAATTGTTTTCATGCTCTCAGAATAATCATAACATTACTCAAATAGCGAGCATCCAAACAATTAGAAGCAGAAATAATGGAGCATGCTGAAAAGTTTATCTTACAAGGATCCACCATCAAGGCATAACAGGTCATAGATGACAGGTAGCAAACAAAAAGATAACTTTTTATCTATACCAACTTATCCTTGAAAGAATAACAGAAGAATGAAGTACAAACATAGAGAAAGGTTCTATTCAATTAAAAAAAAAAATTCATTAAATATCCTTGGGTCCTCCCTTAGAATTTATTTTCTAGAGAGACAGTTGTCACAAGTAAACAGATTTGAGAAACTTTCCATTTTTCAAAGAGCACATTGACTTCAGATCTCTTCACAGGACACAAGGCTGCTTGTTAAGTTCATCTGCTAAGATGTCATTTTTCTTTCAAGGACAAACAAAGCAAACAGTACCTCCCCCTTGGCTATGAAATGTTAATTAACCTATCATTTCTAGAATATAATAGCTTGTCAGCAGAAATTGTGAACTGACTTCAATAAGGTTCCCCATTCCAGATGATAAGTATCTTTAATTAGTATTTAAGCACTACTAGGTAGCCATATTTGGATGGTTCAAACTGCTTTTATTAGGCTTGATAGCCATTAGGAGTATAAAAAGAAAGAGTATCTTACATTAAACTTTGTCTTCAAGACATATTCTCAAAAGAGCAACTAGAAAGTTCTTGCTGGCCATCTTAGCAGTAATCTTTTTCAAGTGCATCTACAAATAGGGCTTCAGTGTTGTGTAGGTGTGTTTAATCTAGAGTTACACTGAATGGAGATGTAATCAGGCTATGATGACTTTCACTTTACTGTGGTTAGCTGCTGTTTCCCCCCCTGGTGTATTATAACTATCTGAAGTATGTCTGACTACAGTCCACTGGGGTACTGGCAACACACTACAGAGAAATTGATATACATGATGAACAGGACTTTTCCCACAGCTTTACCATCTTCCAGCAGTTATGGACTAAGGCACTATTAAAGCAAAATTCAATTAATTTATAATTACCCAGCGATAATGATTATGTTTTCTTTTTCTCTGAACATCTGTCATGGAATGTTTTCATCCTCACTGAACATTAGTCAAACACCTGCTTCTCTGAGCTGTGATGCTGTGGGGAATCATTCTCCAACAGGGGTTTAATAGGTGCTGAAATAGGAATGAGTATCTGTGCCTTTAATTAACAAGGAAAAATGTAATACAAAAATGTGCTACCACCTCTTGGAAGCTGAAACATCAACATAAGTTCTCTTTCAAACTAAGTGAGTTGAACCACTTGAAGCCATTTCAAAATAAGGATCAAGACCAATTATAAGGGTTTTGTTTTTTTTATCTGAGAGTGCACTATTATTAATCTTCTGAATTCTTCCACCTCTTTGTCTTTGACACCTTCCATTTCCTATAAAATCAGGATCCAAAGTAGTTTAAGTGCTTGTGCTTTTACTTGGCATATGCAATTCAATCCAGATTTCCCATTCTCATTCCTAGTATATAAATTCTACCTTGTTTTTACAAGACATCATCAATTATTTGGATTGAAAATAGATAAAATATACGTGACCACACTTAGTAAACACTTAGTTTAACAAAAAACTTATTAAGCAATTACTTTCAATAAATGGTGACACAATATGAACTCAAACATGAGGTTCTTAGGTTTCACATATTTTAAGGCTTGTATTACACACTGGCAGGCTGGAAGCTGAGTTAGTCCTGCCACTGGCCTAATCTAAATGATGTCAGGGCAGCTACAAACAGAGATCACCACCTGGTGACATTTTGATGAGTAATGCTTAGGACCATTAGCATTGTTCAGAATATATACGCTCAAATTAGGCACATTTCCCAGCCATTACAGACTTATCAGTGTCAACTTCTGGAGACTAACATGGCTCCTGAAAATAGAGAAATAAAGAGAAAACCACAGTATGCATAAATGACAATGCAGTTGAATAAATGATAATGGAAAAGTGGTGAATCAACCTGAGTATCAGACAGATTGTTATACTTCAGAAAAGAAATTAGCAAGCTGCAGTAGATGGTCACAACCTACCTACAGGGACAGCTCAGCTCCTGTTCCTTTATTCCCTTTCTGGAGTGAGACAGCTGAACACTAGATTTTTATTGTAAACCTCTTCATACATGCAAAAATCCAAGGCCTTGTACAATATATTAAACACACTGCTAGATTTCAACTACCATTGCAGATACCATATTGTCCAGGTGCAGTCTCCTTTAAGAGACTACAATTCCAGCATTATGTATGCACAGGCTATTAATATAACTATTCGGAAAACAAATTTCTGGGATTTCTTCTCTAACCACAAGAATACATGGAACAGTGCTGGATTGTGAGGGTTTTATGGTACAACAAAACAAACTGCTAGCTGAGTTGTGTTTATACTCATCCTCTAAACTTGGGTAAAGATTAAACTAATTTTGACCTCCAAGCAATTAAATTCTCAAAGGGGTAACTGCTTGGCTTTTGCTAATTTGCATCTTTTAATTCTGCTGAGCCAGAGAAGAACTTTGGTAACTTCTTTCAACCATATTACCACACTAAAATAATAGCTACAGATAGTGTGTGGCTGGTGCTAATGGAGACAAGGCTTTGCAGTAGTGCTAGAATCCCTGCAATTATCTTAAGCTAAACTTCGTATCTAGTTCAAAATCTTGAGACCTGCAGTTCAGGTCTTCTGAGGGCCTCATGATAGTATTAAATCTAATTTAATGAAGAAGGAAAACTAATGCTGGTTTCAAGAAAATTGAGCAGGCTCCAATTCTGGTAAGATCAAAATATAAAACTACAGGGATCTTGGAACCAAAAGGATTTGGGCTAAATGGTAAAAAACATTCATTATTTACACTGCTATCTGCACATTTAGAGTGGTCACCATTGTTTGTAAATACCTGGATGGTAAGGGAAAAAATCCTAAAATGAGTGACTTAAATTTTCTCATAAAAGGACTCAGTCTGCCCTAACAACATTGTCTCAAAATACAAAGTCTAAAAATAACATAGACAGAATGATATATACACACATTTTAGAACATGGATAAAGAATCTTAAGTCAGTGATGGCTAAACCAGAAAAATGTCACTATGAATTTGGGAATTATGTATTTGGGGAAAAGCACTGCTAATTATTCCACCTCTTAAACAAGGCTGTAAGGGAAAGAACTTACAGAGAACTGATCTGGTTTTCTTGCCCTAAACCCTCAAGAAGAGCTATTACAGTCCAAGAGTATAGTGGCTGATAAAACATCCAGGACACTTCATACTGAAGAGTAGAACAAATATGTAAGACATATTGAGAGAAGAGCAGATGCACAACTATCTCAATATTAAACCCCTAATAACTGAAAAATACATATCTGTAAGGTATCTTATTTTTTCCTGGTGTCTTGCTAAAATGTGCATTCCACTGGGGCTGGGCAGGCATTCCTGCACCTAGATCCAAAAAACTGATACCTTTCAATTCCTAAGTACACTTCAGCACAGTGTAAAGGAAACACTCTACTCTTATTTCTTTTTCATTATGGCGCTGATGAGATTTAAAGAAATATGAAGCAAAGTGGAAGGTTGGGAAACTGGAATACATTAGGGAACAGCATGCTACAAAAGTAAATCTGTTAGAAAGAGGCAATTAACTTTTCTCTTTCTTAACCTGTTTATTCCTATTCAGTTGTCATTTTCTCCCAAACAATAAATGAATGACGTAAGAAATCAGTCTTTTTCAGAACTGATGGAAGGAATGACTAAATAAAAAACATACCTAGAAGAATAATTTTTCAAAATATTTTGGAAAAGGTCTTTAGAGAAGTCTATGTTATTTTCTTGTACTGGCCAATGAGTAAAGCTGGTGAAAACTTTAGGACATGTTGGGATTACACTGAGCAGTCCTGTCCTTGACCATTCACAGCACTGCACTCCACTCATACCTAGTTTGAAATTTTCTGGTAGAAACTAGAAGATTTGTCATTCAAGAGAGACAAAATTTGAACCACTTCATTCAAAACCAAGTGAAGATTACAACCATTATCACACCTGAGCTGCATATATTTATCAGTATTGTTAGGAGCTTTGGTTAGGATTCAATGAAAACTCTGTAATGATGAAACACAGGGTATTTGCACGTATCTCAGGGCTTCTGATACCAAAACTTTCAAAAGTCTGTTCTAGCTACTGCAGTCTTAAGAAATACATACATATCACAAAGAGATAAAGAAAGGCAACACACGCATGAAGAACACTGCAAAGAAAGAATTTAGAAATTTTTATAAGAGTATCAGACAAAGGATACTGCCTTTTAAGGGACAGAAGACTAATTGCTGGCACAACGTAAATCTTTGGAGTGGTCCAAAACTTGCAAAGAAAACTATGAAGAAAACGACACTCATTATCATCAGAACCTGCTCTGAAACAAACAACTTTATTTTCATATCTAATTTTTTTGGTAGATATTTTTCCTGGTATTCAGATTAACATTTTCTTGAATGCAGACTGTATAGATCAGAAATACATACAAAAGCAATCTTCGTAGATGCTGCTGAAAAAGGTTACAGCGTGAAACAAATACTTTGTCATCAGTCAGAAAATCATGTTTTTCCACAAAGCTCTCAGATAATTTGAACTACCCTGTGAACTAAGTTTTTCTATGAAGAAATTGCCAGTATAAAGTGCTTCAGCTCACTTTTTGAGAAGTCTCAGTAGCAAGAGAATTGTAGGGAATGCTTCCATCAGCACACCTGTCTGGAATCAAAAACGCATCCTCAGGAAAACATGGATTCCAACAGTCTTTGATAAAAGGCTTGTTGGCCTTCATTGCAAACAGACACAGCACTAAATGGTACTACTGCTGAAAATAAGGATCACTCATCTAAACAATTTCCAATTGTGATTCCTGGAAAAACGTTTTCTGCAATTGCAAGCATGCCTGAGATAGGTAACTTCAGTATTGACATGATCATCTGATGATGCTCATATGCATCCATTCCAGATCACTAATAATGATGTACACAGAAGGAGAAAGGATTTATAGAATTTGCAACATCCTTGCCTGTATGCATAGCAGACTATTACTATATTGTAGTACACAAATAGAATCTTGACACATGTGAGGAATTCTGAGAAAGAATTACATCAGCAACATAAAATTTCTCAGGCAAACAGTAATAATGAGAAAACATGGGTACAGTGCACTGCTCTGATGCACACTTCAAAAACTAAATCCTCCCCAGACAGAATCTGAAAACTCTAGATCTGAGAGTTTCCACTGAACTCAATATGAGCATTTTTTTCCAAAAACTTGTTTTTAAGTTATTTGTGTGAGACTCAACTACTCTTTGAATCTGTCTCCAGTAGCAAAATTCTTCATTACTCAGTCATTGAGTGTGTGCCATAATAAACAAGTGACATACTTCCAACTGAAATATGGAAACATGTTGTTGGTCATAGATACTGTTCTTTAATAAAAACATCCCAGTTAGAATGGACAGTGATTTCACAAATCATTTGCTAGCCACACTGCTATGCAGCAGCGATACACTCTGCACTTCCTACAACTTGAAAATTATTAATTAACATGACACATCAATGTACTGCCTTATGCAGAAACAGCTGTTCCTACACTTTCCAGATAGATATGCTTAAAGTTCTATCATTCATGTTATATACCGCTCCCAAGTGGTTATCCAAAAACCTCAAGATGCAAAAATACTAAATAGTCTAACAGAACATCAAGGTAATTTTGTGTTAAGATTAAAAAAGGTCGAGACTAAATTTCATGTAGTTGTTCTGACAGGCAGCCTGCACACCAGAGTCTGTCCAGTTCCACAGATGCAAATTAATACTGATTCCTCACAGATAAGCAGCAACTTAGATGAGCTGTGAAACCAACAGGGGAAAACCAAATTATAATCCTGTGTATTTCCACTCTGGCACTCTCAGTACTCTCTCATGCAGTTCTACTCCCGAGAATTCAATCAGCTTTCTATTTTTCATTGTCTGTGCTAGGCCTAAATGATCTACTGTTTTTGGAAAAGCTTTACTCCTCCTAGAAACCTTTTTGTCTATTGTTTCAGGATTAATAAGTCTGAACAAAAATGATTTTCTTTTTTTTGCTTCTGATAACCTAACTTTTAAAAATGTGATATATAGAAGATAAAATTCTATGAAAAAATCTGATGTGTTGACAATATCTTTGCATTTAGTTTTCTGTTTTCATTTTTTTGTACGTATGCAGGCTTTTTTTGAGATCTAAAGGCACAGAGTAGGAGACCACTCTATGTATAAGCAGAGACAGGGAGGAAATCAGTTGGAAAAAAAGGACGTTGGCAACAGCAGTAGAGAACTTGCTGGAGAAGTTATTGCATAAATGCAGAGGGTAATGGACACTGTTGTGCCTTGTACTAACAGCATGCTTAGAAAACTTATTTACAATTCCCTTTCAATCAGACAACACTATTGCCTTGTTTCTAAATTCTAAAATGAATTCAAGCTGGAGAAAAAGAGACTTAGGCAAAAGAGTGGCACTGTTGAGAGAAAAAATTGTATCACATGGAATTAGCTCTAACTAGTTCTTGTGGACTCCATACATCTGCTTTCAGGGGTCACCACTCTTTCTCAGATAGTAATAAGAGCCAGAAATATTTTCAGAGGCTTAAAGCTTTGATTGATTTTCTTGTTTTCAACCACTGCGTGTGGCTTTACCAAAAGGAAACCCTTCAAGAAAAACAATGAAGCAGGAATCACGTCAACACTGCACTGAGAAAATCCAGACTGTTTTACTACAGAGGCAGTACAGCAGAGCAGCTGCATTATCATGATGCATCTTATCAGAAAGGAACAGGACGTTCTGAACAGTGTCCATCCAGCATGTGGTCATGACAAAATAATGTCTGTTAAATGAATCCTGAAGGGGCAGCCCAGGAAGAGAAGAGTAACAAGACCTCCTGTTAATCAAAAGACTGGCACACCTTAATATCAAGCCAACCATTACCTTGGTAGCATCTTGATCTTCTCGAGCCTTCTTCAGACCCTTCAACAGATTTTATCCCTTTGTATTAGATACATAACTGTCTATGATGTGTGCATCTGTATCTTCTGGGTGTAATCCTACAATGTGCTTTCTTGAGAATGAAAAAGGGCATGAGTAAGCTCTAGACAGTTCACCAAAAGGTGAGAAAAGCCTGTTATTCCAAAGGCTCTTATACTTATTCTTCTACTCAATTTTAAAAGCGCAGAAATGAAGGATATACATTCATGCTTACTGCCAAAATTCTCATTGACTAATATGTACCAGACCAATCAGCATGGAAATGAACCTGTTTCAATTCACAGTGAAATAGATTTAGCATACACATGGTCAAGTTATTAACTTCCAAAAGAAGGAATAAGAGCACAAAAAGTATACAAGGTAATTTCTTAAATTATTGTGCTGTTTCAGAACCAAAGATATAAATATACTATCAATGACAAAGGTTATCAGCGTGTAGGAAAGAACTAAGACAACTTCCTGAACCTGACTTCTGATCCTTGGATTACTTGAGGGTTAAGTGGTTGTTTTTTTTTTTTCATACACACATGCTGGCAAATAAGCAATATATATACCTAATAAAATATTAATGTGACGTAAATAAAAGCAAACACTAAAAATCATACTGAATTCAGCATTACAGATTAAATGTTTAAGCCATTTTATGGTTACTATTATTATTCATATTACTGTACTGTCTAGGGATCCTACTGAATGAAGAATCCCACTGGGACAAGAGTGGTGGAAACACAAAAAAAGGCAACTCCTGGATCATAAATCTCATAGTCTAAACATTGGACAAAAGGAATGAACAATTCACTCATAAACAAAGAAATGAGCTGATATGAATTAGTGTAACAAAAAGCAGTCATAGCACATCACCAGCCGTAGAGAAATACATTGTGAGCAGGGAGATACATTGCAACTATAACTTTTTAATATCAACGAAATGAATTTTCTGTTGTTTATAAACAAGAGGAACAGTTAAGGGAACTTAATTGAATCTATCAATCCTAAATCTATTGAGTAAATATTCTCTAGCCTCTGTACAAGCTCTACTGACATAAAGGTTAAAAAATGGTCAAGTCAGCCTAACAAAATTTTTCCATCTTCATCATTTTAAGAAAAGCTAACACACCATCTGAGGCAAGAATGAAACTGTCAGTTTAATTCCACAAGTCTGAACTTGTTGCATATAACCATTTTATTCTCGTGTGAAAACAAAATGTTATAGATGTTACAAACTGACCAGAGATCTAGAATTATAAAATGAACATCACAGGTCATTCTCCAGCACTAAGCTGAAGTACTGAAGCAAACTACTCCCACCAACATAACACAGGCCCAATTCCTTCTCATTCACAAAGAAGCAAATAGGATGTCCTGGTTTTTGGTCTCCTTCCATTCTTCCAGTTTGCTATGGCTTGGAAAGGTATCAGCAAATATACTTGGTTCCTTTAAGAGATGGATCTTCTGTAGACAGCCAAATTGGACAGCAATCTCTACATCCAGTGGCTTCTCACAGCTGAGCTGCAATATCGTTGTGGCTCTGCTTGCAGTGGACTAATTAACTGAGAATCGTGCGGCTGTATTATACTAAAAAACCCCAAACCTGCCAGAGAGGAACACTAAGCAAAAATAAAGGATTCCAAGGCTGTAGAGTAGCAAATTATCTGTACGGTGCTCTAAAAAGACTGCATCCACATTGTGTCTCACAAATTAAGCTGTAGGCATTAGTGTATAATAAGCAGTAGCCAAAAATGAATGGGGAATGCTATGAAAATACATCTTTGATCTGGTCAAGATACTTGTCATGGTATGAGCTGTAAACCTTATTATTAAAGGAATTTCTATGCCTTGTAAGCCTCCTAAACACTTATCAGGCACATCAGATTATAGTGTTTCCTCTTTGAAGCCTTGCCTATACTAATGAGGGACAGCACAAAAACACTTTTTCAAAAAATAAAAACAAAACCACAAACCTGCCAGAAAAATAATTTCACATGTTATTATGAAAAAACAAACATAGACACAGTCCCTTGGAATCCTGGTCAAGTAATGACCACTGGATAAGGAAATCAAAATAATGTGAAGCAGAAAGGTTTTAAGAAGGTTATTACAACCACAGTAGATCAGGATCAGAGGCAAGTAGGCGGCAGGGCTAATGGAAGAGCAAAACAATGCCACAGTCTTCAGGAAACATCAATTTAGCTGCTTCTATTAAATGTGCAACTCAAGGATGCCTTTAAGACAGTTAAGAGGAAATGGGATGATGCCTGTTATACTTCTTGTAGAAAATGTAGGGTATTTGGGACTTCATCTCACCATCCTCCAGAAACCCTTCAAAAATTGACTAAAATGAAATCTTGAGTGTGCTTTAAGTGGAATAATCGTGCAAAACCAATACACAGACATGCCAGCAGTTATAAAACACGTACAGTACAGAGCAGTGGAGGTGGCTCCTTCCCTCAACAGCACCTCCCAATGAGTCAGCTTGAGTATGACCTTAATTCTGAGCAATGGCAAAGACATTTTTTGTGCAAACAGCTGACACGCCTTTGCATTAATCCAAACTTGTTTGAATTGCAGGGGCAATAGGATTCTGCTGACAAGTCAAGTCAAAGGAAACAAGCATAAAAAAATAGAGGGATTTCACTGAATAGCGAACATCACCAGCACTGCCTGTGCACAGCACCCAAAGGGCTAAAGACCAGCTAACATCAGCGGCAGGGATTCCACAGTAATGCTGAAAGACCTCTGCCTTAGGTACTTCCTAAATAATCTTGTACACAGCAAATGCAACCAGCAATCCAGGCGAACAGACAGACTTGGGAATTTTATACTATCCTCTTATTTGTATCATGCAGTGCCATGTTTCATGCTTTTTAGAAATGAACAGGACACTATCAAGTCTAACACAACCTGTATGCAGTTCATATTTATAAATAACTTCCTTTGCTTCAGTCTTGCTCCAGGTAAACTTGCAGGTACATAGAGAGGACCTTGACAAAAGTCTGGAGACTACAATTACAATTCTAGTGGCACCTTCCCTAGTGGGAAGTAGAATTTAAGTGAGCTTTAAATGAAACTTCAATTCTGTACAATAAGAAAACCAAACAACCTTTTAAGCCCCTTGACAACCTGCTCCCATGCCACCAAAATAGGAATGAAACTGTAATATAATAACAACCAACAATCAGAATATGACCGTGAGGTTTATACACATGACTGGGACTGGTATTACGCAAAATCAAAAGGAGGGTTGCAAATTCTACATATTTCTGGCAAACAGCAGAATGATTTCACTGGCAGAGGTCCTTAACCCTATACTGAAATGTTTATTTCTGGCTTTATAAGCTGCTATAGCAACTCAAATTAAAAGCACAATATCGTGTCTTACTAGACTCTCTCTCCTTCCCATCTCCCAAACTAAGCAAATCATTTTTATCTAGGTTCCTCAGTCACATCGGAGATTACACTGTGAAGAAACTAATGACCTGGAAAAACCAAGACCAACTCAGTTTTGAAAAGGTTCCAAATGGTAGGCGCTACTCCACTGGCATGAAGAAAAATCTCCTTCCCTCTATCAAGAATTTGTCATGAAAATTTTCCACTTATTTTCTATTATGTTCCTAGCTCAGAAGACCCTTCTTTTATAACTGCATACCTAAGAAACATAAAACCCATTAAGAAGGAAGCATTTACATTTTAAATATCTCTCTGTTAAAAAGGTATCATCAGTTCTCCTTTCTGAAAATTTGTAAAGGAGAAAAATCTTCCTGTTTTCCTTAAAGTTTTCTTAAGATTCCATGATAGAAGGGGTAAACAAAAGACTTGTCTGAAGGTAAACGTTTAAAAATACGTAAAAACTTTGAAATAAAACATCATCCTCCATGAACAAATCCATAATACTCAGCAGTTCACATGGGCAGGATGTCGGCAGAAATAGCTTGTAAATCCCACGCATTTGACTGCAGGCTGGGCT
>VYZT01021718.1:0-33375 GCA_013400735.1 Pomatostomus ruficeps
TATGTATATATATATGCACACAAGATTTTAGTAAGCATCAGCTGGCACATCTATTTAGCTATTCAAATATATTTTATCTGACAATGTTGAGTTCTCACATTCATTTCTACTCACTGGGCATAGAATTGACTGCATTATGCCAGTGTTTGCCATGTTAACTATTTCTAAAGGTTACCAACTACGTAATCATATATGACATGAAAAAGTAGTTGAATTTCACTCCCCAGCAAACTGAGTTCTGAGTCATTGGTACTTCCTTCTGCTGTAAGCTGTAAGTAAACCACCCCCCACACTACCCCCAATGTACATGTAGAGAAAAAAAAAGTCAAGTAGATATGCCATTCTTCTTCATTTGTATATGAAAGAGCTGCGAGGATGTTACTCCCTTTTGCTTGCAAGATAGTGCTCATATACCCTCCTGCAAAAACTTCACAGAAACATCCTGACCTCTTCAGATGCTTTTTGTTGAAATATTTTCAGTTGAATAATGAAAGCCAAAGGCTTATGATGCATCTCCTAATTAAGACAAACAGCATTCATTTCCATTTTTTAATGCTATGTATTATTTTGCCTCCATCTTTCTTCTTTTTTGCTTTTCACTGTATCCCAACCATCAAATATAAGACTTCAGATTCTCCTCAAAACAAAGGCCTGCACAGCTGTTACTTTGCAACAAGCACATTGTGGGCCCCATCCAAAGCTCATTGAAGTCGTAGTCTTTCAATTGACTTCAAAAGGCTTTGGATAGACTCCTTTCTTAAGCTATATCTTAATATGTGATGCATTTTTAAAGCCGGAAAACCTTTAATGCACTGACATTTCTTTAGTCTGTTATAACAGAAGATACAAGAGAAATGTGCAAACAAAAAAAATGAACTGAGTTAACTCTGCACAAAGTGTTAATATGAAATGTATTCTTATGATACTGCTGCCAACTACTTTTAATATCCTAATAATGTATTGTTACTCTGTGACAATACAGAATAATTTTAAATCCCCATTCATAAGGACTCCAATTATAATCTAATTCAGCTCAGATTAACTATGCTTTGATGGCAATTTCCTTATACAAAAAAAAAATTAGTCTAAGATAATGCGCTGCAAATATAGTTTCAATGCTAATAAGAGGCAGTTTAACAGCCTAGAGAAGTTCATTCTGACTACCTTTTCATTGCAATGATAAACAGTACATAAAGCACTTCAGTTATATATTTAATGTAAAAAATGAAGCTGTAACATAAAATTTAGTCAAACCACTGATAACTTCACTTTAGGTACCTGCATTTTTAAATAAGTAAAATTGGAATTTTGCTGTTTCTACACAACTGTGCCAGGGTTGAGATCGGTGTTAGCAGTGTCACCACAGATGCATCAGTTTCATGTAATAATTTCATTGCTACGACAAACTGCAGCAGCTTCCATTGTTTAAAACTGAAGCAGCTGTAAGTGGGACATTTCAGTTCATTACTGCTTCAGCCAAGCTTTGCACTGAAAATTATTCAGTAAACTTCATGACAGCTTTTGATTTTTACTATATCTTACAACACTCTTTTACTGCCATAAGCTGCTTCCTTGTAATAAATGTAAAATTATATGGAGCTACACTGCTTATGCCAGCTGAAGATTTGATCCAAAAGCTGATTCTGACATCAAGGCCCTGGCACAAGGGCATATCATAAATCTAAATGAAAAATTACAATAGTGATATTTGCCAAAGGTTTTAATCTTAGTGAAATACTAAGTAATTCCTTTCACTAGAGTGCAAGGATTACAATGCCTGTAATCTTTAATATTAACTTCTAATTGATATTTTCTTCATTCATCTAAGAAACAGTAATTATACTCCAATGTTCCTCTGGCTTTTTTTTTAACTACTGTTCAAGAGGAAACTTGTGGATGTGTGAAATCTTCTGAGTGATACATAGCAGAGGCAACGAGAACGTCATGAAAAATTCGGTCGGTTTGGATTTTGTATTTCAGAGCAAGCAAGAAAGGGGTACAAGGGAATTCCTGTGAAACTCTTTTATGCAAACAAGAGTGACCAGAAAGCAGCCTAGCTGTGACTGACAGCTTTGATTAAAAGGGGCCTGCATGGAAGTTTGTTATGTTTTATATCAAGCAGACAAGTGGATTGGTCTCCTTTATCCCCAAGTAGCCTCGATGACTAATTACAGGGACAAAATCTCCTCTAAGAAGCTGTCCTGTTCATTTCCAGAATCAAATATTCCTTAAGCCTGATTAATTTTATAACCGTTATAAAGCAGGTCTGAAAATTGTCCACAGAAGACCTAGATCTGAATTCCCACTAAAAAATCAGAGACATGGAACAGGATTTTCAACCTGTATCTTCTTCTCTGAAAAGCATCTTAACCTCAATTTAAGATGAATGGGTTCCACCACCAATTATGCCACTGAGAGAGGAAATCTATTTAAACATACCTACATATAATACATTTTCCCTTCGATGATCCAAAGCAATCTAAACACAAACAGAACTCACAAAGGTGAAAGACTCTCTCACAATGAGCCTATGCTATGGTCAAGATATGTTTACACATATTTTCTTATTAACAGCTCAATCTAATCTCTCAATCTGCACAAATCACTCTACTGAAATTATGACCTTTTGAATAAACATGGGGTTTGCTTAATCTTTTTTAGTTGTTGATTATCCCTCTTACTTTTTGAACACTTCCTTTCTTAGTGATTTTACTGCAATGAAATGTTGCAATTTTCTCCAAATTTGAATTGAATCAGTGACTTTCATTGTTTGGGTTTTTTTCCCCCATGGTATAAATCTAATCAATTTTTAAAGGAAAATGGGGATGATAACAAACCAGACTTTAAAGTAATGGAATAAAAAAATTTATTTATGCTGTAAACTATGGAGTATGTCCCTTTGGTAGCTGCCATTTTCAAACTCCTTTTAGTATCGGAAATGAGATTTTTCAAAATAATTACCCACTGATGACAAAAGAGAGAACAAAAGCCTTCTGGGCTTTGGTTACTACGCCCCAGTTCCAGGAAGGCAGAGGGTTATATTGCTGACCAGCAGATGGAGACACAGTACTCTTCTTGGATGTTATGTGCCATATTAATGGAGTCACATTTCCTAGGCTCTCACTTGTACATGCTTTCAAATTTAAATTTCATAACTTCAAATACTAGGGTTTGGGGGGGTTTTTATCACCTGAATTTTACCAAATAGTTTTATTTGTACATCCCAAAGGAATATTTGAAACCACATTCGGCTTGAGAAAGCCCACACATTCCAGTTCGAAATTCAACTTCTCTCAATACTCCTTAACACTAAAACGTTTCCCCACAAATACTCCCATCCATAAATTCAATAGTTTTCCTGATAATTGAAAATATGAGTTTAAAAATTAATTAAAATATTTTTAATGAGTAGTGAAAAAAAATAGATTTTTCATGGGTTGCAATCATGAAGAATCTTGAAATGATTTATCAACAGCTCTGAAGCCTGTGCCTTCAGATACTCAACACAGAGTTTTATCGCTTGTTTGAAATAGCACCAGCATTCTCTCTGATTTTTCCCGTGACTCCAGAGAAAAACACAGGCTACTCGTTCTCTCAAAAGAGAAAAATGAAGCAAAGACTGCCATATTTATTCTAAGAAAAATTGTAAGTGGTGTATCACTTATTCTAGTCACTTGTGTGTCTAATGTCTAGAACACTAGAACATCTTGCCCTTCTTTGTTAAGAGTTGCCGTATGAAAATTTTGAGTTAACGTATGTGCTAAATTGTGAAGAATAGCAAGAATATTTTCTCAAGCAAGACTGTTTCCTCAAGCAGGAGAGTAAACCCGAGTAAATAACCAAGACTGAAGAGAAGAGAAATAAAAGTAGAGTTTATGGTTATGCAACAAATCTACCCATGACTGTTCCTCTTGTGTTTGGAGAAAAATGGCTTAGCCAGGAGGTTTGACAGAAGTCAAAAACCTGCAGAATCAATAACAAGAAAGGCTTTTCAAGGTGATTGGACTGAAATCCCAGACTTCCATATTTACAGAGGCTTGATTCAGCTTTAGGGCACCAGAACTCAAACCATCCATCACTAAGTAGATCATACTGGCAGGAACTAACAAGTGAGAGAGAGAGTAGGGCTTGTTATTAGGGACATAAAAGGGGAAAGCACACACCCACATGTTTCTGAGCAGGTGGTAGAAACTTCAACTATCTCTCTCTCTCAAACATCAATTTATTTCATGACATAATAGAAAAAGGAACAAAAGTCAAATAGAAAAAGTAATATTTTTCCAAAACTGGCAAAATCAAACTCTCATCAAGAAATGGCATGTGAAATCTGGTTACAGATGATTTCCTAAAGCAGTAAATATTATCCACCATGTTTCCATGATCTAGGATAATATCAAATACATAAGTACGTGGGATTTTATGTTGTTAACTCTTACAGAGACCTCCTGTAGCACACTGACCAGAAGTAGAAAATGTAGACACAATCAGCTCATGAGTTACTGGTAACTTTGGGTAGCCTGAACTATTCTTTCTTTGAAGGAATGGCATGTTTTACTTTATGTTGGAGAAATAAAGGATTCAAAGTTGTATATTTTATTACTTCTCATTGAAACTGTGCTAATAATACCAACTTTCTAGAAGTCCCTATTAAGTGCAAAAATAATGTTCATTAGTGGATACATTTGTTCACAAAATGAAGAGATAGAATTTTTGCTATTAAAATTGAAAATATTCATTCAAGTCCTCATCAGTTATTGAATGACCTCAGTTTATTTTCTGATAGATCATAACAACAGACATTCCACTTTTAGAACCATCATATTCTGAGACATTATTAGTAGTAGTAGTGTTATCCTCCTAACTAAAAAAAATTAGGACCATTGCCACATTACATAGTATTTTGGCTCTTCAGCAGATACTGAGGAGCATAAAGTGCAGTAGGAGATACGTTTTTTGCATGCTGCATATTTTCGTTTCAGCTTCAGTCCTAAAACTTCATCTGCTTTCTGACTTCAGGTATCTATGCCAACAATTACTTTTCCATTAAAGTCTCTACACATATGAAGAGGGAAAAAAAGAGGTATAAGAGCTATGACAGTGTTCAGGTCATCCATTAATTCTCTAATGGTAGAGAAACCTCAAAAACTAGCTGTTGTTGAAGTGGAACAAATCAGACTTAAAGGGCTGGTGAATCTGATTTTATGTTTGCTGCATTTTGCCTTCAGCAAATACTACTGAACAAATCCTTTTTCCCCCCAAAGGGATGTCTAGAGCTGGTTTTGGTTTGAATCTCTGTCAATATTTTTAATTCAGGCAAATAAAAGTGATTAAGCTATGGTTTGGATAAGTTTGTCAAATCAGTCTTAAATGGCAAAATTAATTCTGAGTTATTCAAGCAAGCACGTAAAAATAGAGATAGCAATAACTTCTCATTTTCCTAACATTTCAAGTACCTTTTTTGGTTAAAAATAAAAGAAAAAGAAGCTTTTCTACAGCAGTATGTGGAGTACATGCACACTTATGTCTACATTTTAACTCTTTAGAAAGGGTTAACGGGGAACATTATAAGCCGTGATGTTTAAGAAAGTGATGTAAGTTAACCTTTACGACCATCAACACAGAGGCATTTCTTGCTGTGTGGTAACACTTCAGCTACAATAAAACATGCTTATGGAACACATAGTGAAAACTTGTTGTCAATTATTTAGTATTCCCATAAACCATTAGATGGTCAAAAATATCTTTAATTGATTCCATCTCTACCTACACTACTTATTATTTATTAGTATAACAAACTTCTCCATGGGAACAGCTAATTGTACCTCCCTAGTGACCACTTCAAGTGGAATAAGCATTGCACAGTGCTGCCTAAGATACTGCTGAAAGGTCTTCAGCATTTGGGATTTGATTAAAACTGTATTACATGTACCCATCAGCAACCATTGCTAAAACAAAACACTAATTTAAAAAAATATCCTTCTGCTATACTGCTTAACACAATTGAAAAGCCTTGCATGTATGGAAAGAGGAGGTGGAAGAGTCTCCTATCTTCCCACATCCCCAATAATCATTTTGTAGTAGAATAATACAGTTTTCTCTTATACAAGGAGAAGGAAAAGTGTGCACCCTACCAGCTGCACTGTGGGAGAGACCTTTTCCTCTGACATACATGTAGCACAGCTAGCTACTGCTGTCTATGCTGAATGGTTTTGTTTCCCCTTTTTTTTGAAATACATAATTGTTAATGTATTCTACAGTAGAAAAGACAGATGTTATGGAAATAGTAAGCCACACTGTGTTTAGAGTTTTCTGTGACAAGATATTCCATAGGCGATATTTCACAAAGGAAGATTTGGACAATAAAGCGTACATTGAAATATGCAAGTGAGTTGTAAATACTGCTGAATGATATTAACATAAGAGCATCTAGACTATATAGATCAATATAAACCATGATTTTAAAAATAGATATTACACTGATAATTGGATTAAAAGTTTAAGAAAAATGAACAGGTATTCTTTTCATTTAAATTAATGGGGTTTTGTCACACTCAGTGACCCTTTGCTGAAATGAGCAATCTCTGATCATCTTTTAAGACGTAATTCAAAATACACCCGGCTGATTTGGAATACTCTTACCCATTCTTTTGGGGTTTGTTTGCTTTAAGTGGCATATCTGGAAGTGACCTTTCATGCAACTGTTAAGAGATATATTTCAAAAACTGGATTCTAACCCTGCAGAAAGGATGCCCAAACTACGTATCTGAAAGTAGATCTACATTGTAAGTGCAGCACTGGGTTTAGGTCACAGGAAGAGCAAAACAAGGAAATCATCTTATCCAGAATAGAATCATGATATTTTTCAGAGTGGTCATGGATAACATAGTCAGTTCAAATGACCTCAAAGTATTGAGTGTCAGTAACCTTAAAGGTAAAAATAGACTCTGGCAAAATACTGACAAAAACTCCACCACGGTTTTACAATTGGAGGTGCCATGTCCTAAGCCAGATGTTGATCACCAGCCAGAGTACTTTACTGTCTACACAGTCCTTTAATTCAAATTGCCTTCTATGTGAATTTTCCTGCTTAAAAAGTAAGAATAACATTTTGCTTTTCTTTCCCTACCTTTTTTTTCCAGTGTTCTAAATTTATGAAAATGTACATTTTTGATAAATATTCTTTCTTGTGAAATTAAGTTACTTTTTTTCTCTTCTTCAGTCACAAACTAGAATTAGAACTGCCAGAATGTATGCAACATTAAAAGCAAGTAATGTGGAGCAATGAAGAGATCAAACATGAACAAAAATTTAAGTTGGAGGGACTAGCATACAAAGCTGAGTTACCAGATATGGTGGACAAACATTACTGAAGTAGAAATAAAAGCAGAACATTAAATTCTAGACAGAGATGACAGAAACAAAAGCTATTTAACAGTCATCAGTGTAAAATTACAGGAGTAATGAAGCATTGTTTTGAGAAAGAAATGTCTTACTTTCTGCACATGCACTTAAATGTGGGAGTTTGGTGCAAACACTTGTTCCTTAGGTCAGTGGCAGATTTCAAATATATAGTCAAGACCTGTAAAATTGGAGAATCAGGGTCTCAGCTCTTAGATGCTGGAGTTGCTTTGCCTGTTTCAAGGGTGTGGCTCTTCCTATTCACAGCACAATGTTGTTGCTCACCAAGAGTGCAGTAGGTATCTAACGAGCAGCATTGGCCCCTCAGCTGCGATTGCAGCAACTGTCTCCTAAGTGCAGGAAGGATCACGGAGTGGCGAATGCCGAGACTGTAATGGTTTGCACAGTAAGAGAGGTAAAATCTGCTTTGCATGGAATCCTTGCTAATACCAATGGAATAAAACTGAAATGAAATGTGATGCTACCAATTGTCCTGGTAGTGCCTCTGACCGGCAAAGCTGGTGTACCTGGGTTGCGATGACTGATGTTTTACATCACCTACACATCTCGGCAGAGTTCCTGCTTATGTGCGGGTTGGACTCACTGGACATACACTGTAGTGTTGCCCTGCACTTGCATAAGTTACCACACAGGGCACCTGTAGTGGGCTGTCCATGCAGAGCATCAAACTTTCTGCATTGGCCATGGAGTATCCTTCAACCTAGGTGCTCCAGGCACAGCAGGTCACATTCTGAGGTTGCAGAGAGACCAATCCCTACTGTAGTAAACAGATCTCAGGAGATGTTGCAAAGGGAAAAGGTTGTTAGTATTTGCTAACACAGCTTTAAATGTAAGTTTAGGATTAATATTCAATTTTATACCTTTAACCATTTTTAAAAGAACATCCAGCATTTAGGTAATTCCATTAGCTTATTTTCTGAAAAACCTTCAAGCCTAATGTTGATCAGGCTTATTTTTCTGTGTATGAGAGGCACCAGGGTATAATACACACCTCCATACCCTACTGTCCATACCTGCTGCCCTTCTAATTTCTCCTATAAGAACAGCCGAAGCAATGAATAAGAACACTGCATAAGAGAGATCTTAATGTGTTTTTGCCCACTATAATGGGTGGATAGCTTGCATCAGTATAAATTGGAAATAGCTTTTTGATACCTTGGTATTCACCAAGAATTAATAAACTAAAGCTTAGAATCATCCCTGCTTCTTAATTGCTTCTCTTTGTGGGTTTTACCTACAGTAAACAATACTTCTATTAGCTCCCCAAAATGTGTGACATATATAAAAGCCTTTTAACAGAATTGGTTTTGAATGACAGTCAGTGTTTTTCAACATTTTTAGTAATCGCTTTTACTGACTATTTAACTTCAAAATCTGTTAAAATCTACTGGTTTATTGCAATAATTTTTCTCTTGAGAGGAGGAGCTAAAATACTGGTTTGTAATTGATCCCACTATTACTAATAGGAATATTGTTTTGACAACAGTAGACTGACTCTACCAATACTAGTGGATGATCTTTGCCATGTCTTCCAGCTGCCATATGACTAAGGCAAAAATAGGATATTAATATATGCCTCTACCACAGATGTCTTATGAGGTATAATTTTATTAGCTTGTTATAAAAGTTGAACTAATAAAAAAAATCAGGATGTTCATCCTATAAAGCTCCAGTATCTCAATGTACATTTTAACCCTGTATATATGACGACAAATTACAAATACGCAAACATTTTACAAAAACAGACAATTTGACAAATTCAATATGCATGTAAACCAATGTGCTTTCCACTGAGAATGGAACAAAAATCTTTGAAAGGGATGAGCTTTAGAGCTAGGGAGAATATATTCTCTTCATCTTGACAAGAAATCTAAAAATAGAAATTCCTCCAGATTATTACTTCACCAAACAAACTTGTTTTCTTGACCCATCACTTAATTAAAAACTTTCCCACCTAGCATGAAAAATGCAATTTTGTGTGTTCTAAATACCTAATAATAGGGGAAAGTCTCTGTAAAACCCAGACAAACCACTTGATTGTGTATAGATTAACATATCTGGCTCAGTCATAATGGTAGAAATATGGAAACCCAGAGGGAATTGTTCTGCTGTTATTAGGACTTGCTATAAATAAAATATGAAGCATATATTCCAAGAACAAATCTCCATTAGGATTACAAAGAGGTATCTAAATGAAGAAAGAATTCTCTTGCTTATAGAGCATACTGAAACAGAAAATCATTGTAAACAAAAAAAAAATTACTAATATAACTTTTTTCTGAAAATTTTATGTATTTTATAATATAATAAATGAATAATATAGAATATTATTTTCACTCTTGAAAGACCCCCACCCAGTCAATGCCTCAGACAGTATCTCTATTAATTTGACCTAATATGTCTCATAATAAGGACCATAATACCTAAAGCAAACATAAAAGTATGCTAGGTGGAGAATGGATTGAGAGCAGGCCTGAGGAGAAGGACTTGTGGGTGATGGCTCACAATGACCTGGACATGAGGCAGTAATATATGGTCACAGTCCAAAAAAGCAAATCCTACCCTGGGCTGCATCCAAAGCAGCGTGTCCAGCAGGGTGTGGGAGGGGATTCTTCCCCTCTGCTTCCCTCTGGTGAGACCCCACCTGGAGCACTGCATCCAGCTGTGGGGTCCCCAGAATAGGAAAGACATGGTCCTGCTGGAACAAGTCCAGAGGAGGGCACACAGAAGGTCAGAGGGCTGGAGCAACTCTCCTGTGGAGACAAGACGGGCTGAGCTGGGGTTGTTCAGTCTGGGGAAGAGAAGGCTCCATGGAAGACCTTTGAGCAGCCTGGCAGGACCTGACGGCAGCCTACAGCAGAGCTGGAGAGAGACTTTTTACAAGAGCATGTAGGAGAAGGGGGAATGACTTTAACAATGAGGGCATGTTTAGATCAGCTATTGGGAAGAAATTGTTTACTGTGAGGGTGGTGAACCACTGGAACATGTTGCTCAGAGAAGCTGTGGATACCTTGTCCCTGGAAGGACTCAAGACCAGGTTGGATGGGGCATTGAACAACCTGGTCTAGTGGAAGGTGTCCCTGCCCATGGCGGGGGGTTGGAATTATATGATCTTTAAGATCCCTTCCAACCCAAACCATTCTGAGATTCTGTGACTCCATAAAGAACAAAAGAAGAACGAATTCTTTTTTCTTCTTAAATGAGGGCTAGGGGTAGGATAAGATAACACTAAAAATCCCATTCCAGAAGCTAGCAAGATTAATGGTCAGAAAAGCAAGAAAATGTGGTTGTTCAAAATACAAAAAGCCTGCTTAAAAGCTGTAGCTGAAAGTCTTTAGGTTTACAGGGCTAGTTACTGACACAACATACTGAAAAAACTGCAAGAAATAAGGAGTATGTTCATGAGTAATGAACTAGCTAAAAACAGAGTAAAAAATTCATGGTTTTTTTTTAAAAAGAACATGAATTTTTTAAAACTAAAGACTGATATTTTTATATATAGGAATATCTATATATATATCTGTTTATTATACTGTACTAGTAATGTAAAACAAATCTATATCATACTTTTGATACAACTTCTTAGCTATTCCTCAGTAATAACAGCAATATTCAAAAACTCTCTAGTAAAACTTTCTAAAAAAACCCCCAAAACAAAACAGATTTCCCACAGGTTTCAGCTTTCTCTACCCAGTGACCAGTTATGTCTGAGCACTAAAATATTGTGCTTTAACAAATTAGAGACCTTCTTAGGACCGGGATAAATCAGATACGTGTGTACAGAAAGCACCTTGAAACAAGAGCAGTTACCTTGATATATTCTTGCTCTCAGTGGCAGCAAAGTCTACAAGGATCCTCAGCACTCCAACATCCTTTCTCTTCTCTGGGCAGCTTCAGAGCAGCAAGTACTTTCTTTTCCATATTCTGTGAAGAATGAGAAAGTGCTGAGTTTCCATTTTTTTCCTAGTCCCAAATTTCTTATTTAATTAATTTTGTGCTTCTTAGCCTAGTCTGGGGTCAGATTATGGATCCATTTAGTCTCTAAACCAGTTTTTATCTGCCTGTCATTTGTTTGCCACTTTTCCCTCATCATATCTGCATCTCCACAGCTTCTTTTATAACCTGGAAATTAGATACAGCAGGATTTAAAATATTCTCATTCACACGACAGGAGAAATCAACAGAGTTTTCTTCACAGAAGTGCCCTTTCCTTAATAACACCTCAAAATCCCCTACAAAGAGAGAAAACAAGAGATGAGGTGACCTTAGATGAAGGTCCATGAGTGAGACAGGAGCTGTCTATCTTTCCATTCTGCTCGTGGCACAGCACAGAGAAATATTTGTCATAATGGGTTTGTTGAACAATAATAATTGCTGATAGTAATTAAAGTAAGCAAGATACCACATGGGCTAGGGTGAAAAGTTCTTATCATTAAAATCAGAAAAAAATAATGCTAGTTTACTTCTTACATATATATTAAATATACAAGCAAGTCTGTAAAGATGTAGTAACGACTGCCATATTATGCTAGCTTTTTTATTATTTCAGAGTTCCATTATTATCTTCAAACGTTCAATGAAGACTTTACTGCTACTCAATTCTTATTCTGTTTAAAATATTATTGTCCTTTTCTTTAGAGGAAAAGAAAAGTGAGATCAACATTATTTTTATGTAATTGTACAAGTTCTCTAAAATATTCTTGGATATTATTATTTAAATGAAAAAACTATCAGTGAAGTTCTGCTTTCTTGTGTGTTTCAGTTGTTTTGGGAATAAGTTATTCTTGGATGCTAAGCTATTATTATAATATCCATTTCAGTTTTCAATATGACAAAGTTACAAAATACTGGCCAACAGAAAGGACTTCTCATTTTTTAGCCTTTAATTCTGAAAGATAATGTCCAAAAGAATTTCACAGATACATCTCACATTTACCCTGAGGCATCAGTTCATATTTCAGAAATTATCTACTTTAGAAAATTCAGTTATCCCACTGTTCTGGTGCAAAATGTAAAAAAGAATATTAAAAAAAAATCCATTTTGGGAAAATTTACCCTTTTAAAACAATGTTCGTGAAAGAACATTAAAAATGTGCACACATGTAAAAATGTTTATATGTGCATACATACATATATAGGTGTATATACACACACGTGCATATGTACGCCTGTTGAAGACTGAAGTTTACAGACCATGTCTTCTCCTTAATTATGATATATCATGAAAATGTTTTCATTCTGACTGTCCCATTTCACTGGAATACAGGAACCTCAACTGCCTCAATATCTGCAGAGAAAGTGTGTGGATATTTCAGTGCCCATTATTTCTCTGCAAATTCAGCTGTGGGTAGCAACAAGAATGAATTTGCTCCCATTGAAAAGAAGCCACATATCTATAAATAACCTATCTCACTGATGGTTTCTAGAGGATATTAAAAAATACAATAAACAAGATTGAATTAAACTACAGAGAGCACTGGGGAAACTGGGTGCAGGTCTACCCCTTGATGGTAACAAGTGTTGTCTCAGCTCCATCCATCCATGCCCTCACGTGATACACCTCACGCAGACTTCAGTTGTTTCAGCAGATTTTGGTAGATAGCATCATTATCAGTCAGACTTAGAGCCAAAAGGTCTTCTCTATTTAAAGGAATGCTATCCAGGAAATGCTGCAGAAAAATATTAACCAAATAATGCACAGCAATAATAAAAGGTCAAAAACTACTGTTGTACTTACTGCTAGAAATAACACTGGTTTCTAGCTGCCCAAGATGCACATAGGAATATGCCTGTGAAGACTTCCATGCTAACCATAAAAAAGGTATCTCCATTATAAAATAATATTGGTAATATTCTGTCTGTTCTATACATGTGTTGGCCTCTATGCCTGCTATGAGGAGAAAGAATAAAACAGAAAACAGAAGGGTATAATAGATGACTAGCAACAACTTCCTACCTGCTTACTTCAGAATACTTGTTGACTGATCAAACTTCCTGGTACTGGGAGAGGGAATGGTTATTATTCTTCTACACTTAAAGTGAAGACTGCATTTGCTTTTAAAGGGTCTGAGATCAGTGGTTATCCAGCTCAGCACCTTTATTAACTAGTCTGCTGAGGTGATTTCCTCTCCATGCAGCAGCAGGCTCCAGCTAGAGAAAGGCTGACATAATCAGTTATTGCCTGACTGACAATATTCACCAGCTACAGCCACTCTGCTTTCCCTTTCTTCTGTTTTATTTGAGAATATTTTCTAAAAACTGTGTTTTGGTTGCAGGTCTATTGTTTGTCACCCATCTACAACCTTGACTACAACGTCAGGGACAGATCCAGCCATACCGCGAAAGGCAGCAGCAACACAGAAATGCAGCTGCAATCAAGTCAGGTGACACGGACCAGGAGTGCTAATGGGAGGGGCTGTGACTGGCTTATCCACTCCAAATAGATCTACCCCTGGGTAATCCTTTATTTTATGCCTGGCAGACAGGTTCCTGTGCAATAACTTTTAAAAGAATCCTGAGAGTGTGAGGTAGATTTAAGGAGGATGATTTGCTGGTTTTACTATCATCAAACACTTGCTCTACTGACTCCACTGGCTTCAGGAAGGACTTTTTATTGTGTAAGGTTTTACTCACTCTGAGTAGAGGCGGCAGAATCTGATCCAAAGGGATTGAAGCAAACTTGTGGGTTTTCTTATTATTTGAGTCATGCTTTTACTGCTTTCCCTTTTAACACTAGGTTTAAATTCAAGTGTCATTTCCAAAGAACAGGCTATGATAATCTGTGGTGAGCTGATTAATAGCACTTACGCAAATTTCAATGACCACAAAGTTGTGAATGTGTCTGTGTGAGTGATCTACTTCTTATAAAGTAAATGAGTCTTCTTTCACATATTTAATAATACTCAGAATTCTCTTCTCCTCCCCTTCCTCTCTGCATTCACTCTGAAGTCCTCTCTTTCTCTCATTTGTTGTTGTTGTGGCAAAGTTACTTTTTTCTACACTATTTCCACTCGCCCACAGTTAATCATTTATGGTCTTTTCCACTGCAAACATGCAGAAAACACGTAAAAAGGAAGTCTGTTATCACACAATCAGCAACTCCGATTACAGCTTGATCAGAATTGACATCATTGTGGTTTCATTAGTGATATTAGATAAGTGCAAACTATTTTCAATCTCTTTTTTTTGTCTTTTGCCATGTCAAAGGAGACACTCACCCTGCCCCAACTGGTTCTGTTTGACAGTGACAGGACTGCATAAAGGATTTCTTTCACTTACCATCTCAAGACCATTTTACTTGCCAAACAAATCAAATCTACACATCTCTCACCATCTTTATCAACCTGCCCAGGCAAATGGCTGGAAACAGTACAACCTTTGACTTGTTAACTTATTTTTCTCTCTTTACAACCTACAGCAACTCTTAAAATGTAGAGTATGTACGTGCAAACAAGTAAGTTTTGCAATGTAAGTACTGGGGCAGAGAAATTCTCCCACTGACAAGATCTGATGATGAAGATAATGTTCTCCCCCTGTGTTTCATATTACATGTTCTACCCTAACTTTGGCAGATATACCTAAACCAATTTTTGCAGTAAAAATAAAATAAGTAATTATCCCAGGAGATTTTTATTTTATTCTTAATACTTTTATTTTGTTATTTCTCTAGTTACAAAAAATGAATGAGAAAAAGTGCTTTTAAGTGGGGAATCTCGGATCCCTTAGAAAAATAGCTTTTTGCCTAGCAAAACCAGAATTATTAATTTTACATTATCTCTTTTAAATTATATAGTGTTTCTTCAGCACTGTTAAAAAGAAATGGGCCAGACCCTGTTGTTGACTTTTGTGAAAACCAACATCACCCTGAGTTTCAGTAAGAAGCTGTTTTTCCCTCAGATGTTTCCAGCTAGACTGAATCAGGAACATACTTTCACAGACTCACAAGAAGCAAGGCATTCCTTTTGAGGAGCCTGAGAAAACCCAGAGATCCCGGCAAAGGGTGATGGAACTTCATGATCTGCTTAGAGCAGGGCCTGGGGAAAGTTCTTTAAAGCTTATGGGTATTTAAGTGGGCACCTACAGGCATATTTGGACAGTGAATGTAACCATTCAATATTTGATGGCTAAATTAAACTATTGTTTGCCATGAGATGGGAAGATTGACCAGGAGATTAAACATTCTGTGCCTTGACTGGTTTCTCATCTCTCTTCTTGGGTGCTTTCTACTGTCCCTGTCAGAGACAGCATACGGGATTAGATGGAGCAGGTATAAACTACTGCGGTAGCTATTCTGGGCTTAGTCCACTTGAACTCCGAAGCACAAACAACATCACAAGGAAGGATATTTGTAGCATTGCAAGATTATACCCTGAAGTTATACCTTAGAGACTCAGAAGATTAATGGATGCTCTTGTACCAAACTGGCTGGGAAGTTGAGTGGGATCCCATGACAGGTCCAATTTAAATACTCAAGTGGTCATGCACTAGGCAGTCAGCCTCATCTATGCTACTTATATCAGTAATAATTAAACTGTTAAGTGAAGAGACTTTGGAAAAGAAGACAAACTGGATGTAAGGCAGCATTAAGTTTTCATTGTGTTATTTGGGATAATATTCACAGTGAAATGTATATGTTAAATCTTTCATAGAATCTGTATTCATTCTGTAAAGAAGAAAGGGATGGAAAGTTCCTCCTTTCCATAAAAGGAAGGAAAGGAATTTAGAGAAGATGAAACATTGATTCTGGATAAATATAGAATTCAGTCACATATGGAAATTACTTAGAGATAGACGAATATTCAGTCTGGCTAGGTAACTGCATGCAGAAAAGCAGCCCTCCTCCACAACAGCTCTAAAGCAAAACAAAACACAGTCCAGTTTGTCCTGCCTTGACAAAGAGAAAGGATATCTGGAGGTTTCCCATGGGAATATTCTTTTCCTCAAAATGAGGGACATGAAATACCAGGAAAAGAAGTATAGAATTCAAACAGCAGAGTGAAATCTAGTAAAAGCAAACACTGCAGTTCCCAAAAACACGCTGGTCAAAGTCAGGACAACAATACCAAGACCTCTGCATGAGGTAAAATGAGCACACTTCTGTACTCCCATTAACTTTAAAATCCCAGCTGGATATAACACCTGTGCAGACACTTCATCTCTTCCTTACTCATATCTTTCCATAATCACCTCCTTTCATTTACCTATAACCTTCTATTCTCATCCAGACACACCTATTCTTTGATCTTCATTCAGGTCTTTCCCCCACTCACATACACTTCTTATTAGCAGAGAGAAGATGCATCTGACAAGGAGAAGGATTTCTGTCTAAAATGGGAGTTCAGTTGTGTGAAGGAAGGGGCTGGGTCTTTGGAAGAGGAGATTAAAATTTTTCTAACAATACAGTAGCTTTGGGAAACAGATACATGTCTGAGTGGGGGAGGAGGTGGGAACAGTTAAGTGAGGAGAGCTACAAAGATATTTTCATACAGGTGAAGATAAACACAGTAAAACCATTAAAGTCTAATTTTGGAAAAACTTCTTAGAAACCATTCCCGGCTAATTATTCTCCAGTAATAAATGAATAGAATAGTAAATGTTATTAGAATAATTTACTATTCATCAAGAATAATAAATGAATAGAATAATTCATTATTCCCACATCCTTGTTCTTTGCAAGCTCTGGCAAGCTAACTAGGGCACTAGGAGGAGTGTCTCAGGAAGAACAGAGAAACAATGAACTCAAAACTTGGAAAAGAGGCTTTACTTTTAGGTGAAAAGTTCACATATCTATCAGCATTTTGTAATTGCACTACTGAGATGAACTATTACATTTGAGCCATATGCATCTTGCCATACTGTGTAAAACCTACTTAGCTAGTTTATTGCATAGAGAGCCAACGTAATGGAATAGGACTACGATCTTTTCATACAGGCAGAATTCTTTTCAGTGATTTCATTATTTTCTGGTCATACTTTTGTTGGCATAAACAGGTTAAGCAAACTGATATGGCATTTGCACAGGTAAAGAAATTATAATTAATATAGCCTACATCCAATTCCCTTGCCCGGTTTCTTGGCTCCCCATATTTTATTTAGACACATGATTTATATATTTTGTATTCTCACATATATATAATACACAGAAATAGTTTCTCCATCAAATAATGTATAAATCCTTTCTTCTCTCACATGCTCCCCAAACAGCTTTCTCTGCATCACAGGCCCAGTTATGTCCATAGACCCACCAGGTGCTGTCTCCCAGAGCTCCATTTGCTTCATGCTCCATTTGCTGAGCATGCTACTCTCCACCAGCACCAAAGGTCACAATATATCACATCAACTGAATTTGTCTAGGACATCTTTGTGTGTTATACAGATTCACTACGGCAAGTATGTTTCTAGGGCTTTCCATCTAGAAATAGTTTAATGGTAAGAGTCATGAAGGTGCTCTTATTAAGGCAAATATTCTGCTTTTTACAGGTTCTAAGGCTTTTGTATCAGTAGACACTGCTTCTGTCAGACTCAGTTTATTTGATAACATCTGTGTTTCTAGAGTTTCTCAGCAAGTGAAACTAAATCCATTCACAAACAGTTTAGCCCAGAAACATACAGTGAAAGATTTTTTTCTGACATGGGAAAAAACACTTCTTTCATACAAAGTTAATATTGTGTATTAGAGCAGAGTAAAACAATAAACTCAGTGTTGATCAGCTTATGGTAGGGCACTAAGCATCCTCATAACCTTGGGCAAGTCAATTAATCTTTCTATGACTCAGCTTCTAAGATGTAAAATGGAAAAAAAAATCTTTATCTCACTGCCTATCTCCCTTGTTTGCTGTTGGTTTAAGCTCTTAGTTCAGTGGGTTCAAGGCTATCTCAACCTGCATCTCGTAAATGGACAGCCTTGTCAGATTTCTGCTGTGAGCACAGCTCACCCCTGTCCCAGGATGTGCCTGTGTTTTGCAATCAGTTTTACATAGCAGGTAAGGACCAGCCTTGCTCCATTCTCAGACCTCACTAGACTATGGGAAGAGATAATAGGCAAGCCTAAAATAATCCATATGCATGGACAGAGTTAAAAGATGGTTAACTTGTATTATAATAGACATTGATCATTTAAAAAAAATTGGAGAGGTTGGGATTCAGAGATCAAGCTCATAATTCTGCTGTAGCCATATATGCTGGGTGATATTGCAGTGTTCTGCCTTTTGTTGTGTGTTTATACTCTACTGAAATTTTAAACTCAGGGGAAAATGTCATGTCCTCTCTCTAAATTTAATATGTAATAGTGATTCAAGGAAAATCTTTAAGATGTGGCGGAAAGGAAAGGAAAGGAAAGGAAAGGAAAGGAAAGAAAAGAAAAGAAAAGAAAAGAAAAGAAAAGAAAAGAAAAGAAAAGAAAAGAAAAGAAAAGAAAAGAAAAGGAAAGAAAAGGAAAGAAAAGGAAAGAAAAGGAAAGAAAAGGAAAGAAAAGGAAAGAAAAGAAAAGAAAAGAAAAGAAAAGAAAAGAAAAGAAAAGAAAAGAAAAGAAAAGAAAAGAAAAGAAAAGAANGAAATAGAGAATTTAACAGAAGTTACTCTAAAGTACTTTTTTACTCTAAAATGTCATTTCTACCTCTTTAATAACTTTGTCTTTTTAAAATGTAAATATTCTTTGAAAATTTTTAATCAGAAAACTTTCTAAGCAGAATATTCTGTAGTTCATGATTTGTCACCTTTTGGTAAAAATAAAGTTGGGGAAAAAAAATTGAACTGTTTAGCTCACTTCTCGTACCTTTCTGCACCTTCTGACCTATATCTTCTGTTCTGTGTTTCACTGAATTTTCTTTTTAATGTTACTGTTTAGATGTAAACTTCTAATCTAGTTGATGCTATCCATAATTTTCTCTCTACAGGGACATAAATTTCATTATACTTCCTCTTAGAGGGCAGGGAGGCTGAGGAGGAGCTTCTTGCAGAATCACTGCCAATCTTGCCTAATAGTTTTCATTACTCTCCTAAATACTTGAAAATAGTAGGGAATATAAAATAAGGCCAACAACTAAGGAATGTCTCATGGATTTAAGCTGATCTAGATCAAGGTTCTCTCCGCTAAAGGAAAGAACTCCTGATATGAACTCACTAATTAACCAACACCAGAAAGTATGAGAAAATGAAAGTCTCTCACACAGTCCCTGGGGAAAGACAATCGACAAAAAGAGGCAAGGTATGAAGTGTGCCATAGGCGTGGTGTGCTTGCAGGTGCACTTCTTACAGTCAGAACACCTGGGAAGGCAATTCCCATCATTTTCTTCTTGGAATGATTCTCAAAATATTTGTGGTTAAAAGTACCCACAAACCATGTGGGAGAGAGTGGGAAATTCCAGCTTTGACAGCTGATGGTCAGTCACTACAAACTCAGTGTGTTGCACATTGCTGAATGAGTGTCTGAAGCGTGAATTCAAAAACCGAGGCTTAGGATTGGCTCCTATTCTGATAATTCAAGTTCTAGTAAAAAACAAAACAAAAACAAAAAACCACCTCTTACTCTTTTATGGTTTTGGTTCTGATCATGCAGGGATGAAGTGCACATTATTTTCTTGTCAATTAAGTAAAACATGCCATTTCTACTTTTCTTTCTCCTCCTTTTTCATTTTACTGGAGATAAACTGTGCAGTCCTCAAATCTGCAAGCAGTAAAAAATAAGCACTACACCAACTTGTTTATCACAGTTATCAGTGCACTTGTTTGTGTGAGATTTCCTGTGTTAACAGCAACGAAACATACCATAATGGATGACAAATATATGTTTTTAAATTTGTGCAACTGGGATTGCTACTTATATTTTTACAACTTAAGTTACTGTGCACTTGGAAAGAAAACACTGAGGAATCCAAATCTAAAGTGAAACAATGTGCCTGTCAATATAGCCAACTTTTCACCACAACTAAATTTAATTAAGGACAAAGAGAACACATTTAGACACCTACAACTACAAGATAAAAATCCATTTGCTTTGAGAAAAGGTCAAAGATGTTCTTCAATAACTTCAGAGGAAAATATCTTAAAATAAACTTGCAGTTCAACAGCAAAAACAACAAAACAGGTAAACTAACTTCAAGAATTATTTTAATCTGCTGTTTGGGAATCAAGCAGTCTCTTTTCTATTCTAATATCTCTTCATACTCACCAACAAATCCAGCATATTTCACAAATACATATAACATTCTCCCTACTAAATGGTTTCAATAAATATATCACTTTTTAAATGCCATAGGTTTATTTATTTTTGAGGAAGTAGAACCTTTTTTCAAGTAGATGAAAGTGCTGATGTCTAAGAATTTTTGTGAGGAGACGTTTACCACCATGCCTATACTGCTTTCAGTACATAGCAGAAGAACACTTTCCACTTGAGAGTCACCTTGGTCTGAATGTCAGAAGTCTTCTGTCCCACACCTCACATATTATTTAACAATGCCTCCACAATCTTTTGCCACTTGGCTTTTTGCTTCCATTAACAAATTCCCTTATGATTACTTCCTTTTAGGTTTAGCTGGGCGTGTTTGATCTTCCACAAGCAGAAAAGACTTTCCGAATACCGGCTGAAAAACTGCTCTTAGTCACCTGCAGATAGCCATCCAAGGATTTTATCTCCAAGGGACAATTTGGGAGTAAAGTATCCTTCTTACTTGTTTACTTCTAACCAAAAACTTCCTAAGTTAAATCAGTGACAGCAAAGTCAAAAGTCATTGTAGGTTTCTTTGCCAATCATCTGTGAAATAAATAAATAAAATTTTCTCAGACTTGAAAAATACCTTAAGCCAGATTTTCTATTTTAGACATGAATGCCTCATACATTTTTGCAAATGTATGATATATGCATGCAAATCAGATCTTTACATCTGCCTACTTCAGGGTGTAGATATTTCTCTATATATGTGCAAATAAGCAAGAATCTCTGACTAACATTGAAAAACAAGTACATTAAAAAGATATCCATGTCCTTACATCTGAAATGAGTTTTTATGCATGTTATCACCTGTACACTGGCCAACATTAAAAAGTTGATTTGTGAATTTTAACGTAGGATGGAGGATTTATTTGGGAACATTCCTAAGTCTGGCTTTGTTGTTGAGACTCTAGACCCCATGAGCAAGGGGAATCAACTGTCTTGTCCAAGACAGAATTCAGATCTGTGGTACCAGACTAAAAACCAATGGCACAAACAGCAAATAAAAGCAGACTTGCTTTGATCTCTGAATTATATCAAATACTTTTCCAGCTAAAATGATTACTTGAAAAGCCTGAGGAAATATGTGTAACCATCATACATAGGGTCAGTCAAAAAATAGAGTTTAATATTTCATAAATATTGGAGTTTTCAGAAGTTTTCTTAATGAAAATTCTGAGAAAAACTATACCCTGAAACAGGAAGAGAAACAGCATCTGTACATGACAGGTGAGTAGACAAGTGCACACAATGCTATGGAATCAGTCTTTCATTTTCCCTGATAATTGTTTATACTAATTATATCACCTGGTAATACCAATTAAATCACTGCCCAACAAAAACCTCATTGTATGGTATTTTCAAAAGAGAATTTCTGCTTTTTTAAAGATTTTCACTGCCAGTCAAAACATCACTGAAAGAGACTAAGTTCTCCCATCAAATTTGTGAGAAAATGAAGAAGATGACTCTCTTTTCCCTTTAAAAAATGCAATCTGAACAGTGGAAATTGCAAAGATTATTTCTGGAGAACTCAGTAGCCTTTCATGTCAAGATACTCTGGTCCTATTGCTGTCTGCTTCTTCTCTCTTGTTAGTAGTCCCTTAGCCCAGAAGAAATGACAGTTAAAAGGTAATAGAAATTAAAATCAATTTTCAAAACATTTGAATAGTAAAAATGGCATTTGAACAGCAATAGAAATAGAAAAATGCTTCTGAGATCTATCTAATTGTGGTAAAGGCTTTTTAATGAGAAACGGTATGTCTCTGCGCTGTTTCATAATTCACTGTGCCATTCTCAATGCCTCTATAGTTTAAATACAATAAAATTTTAGTAGGATTTTGAATACTCCCCAAGTTAACAGGTAAGACAATTTAATGCCATAAAAGTAGATGTAACTCCAGAGAGTTTAAATAGTTTAATCAGGTGTAACCATTTCTTCTAAAGTTCTGTGATATTTTCTATCATGCTGAAAAGCACTACAGTGTGGCCAAGTGTGTGGCTACAGGCAGCTGCAATGACTGATTTCATTTCATGTGCCTGTTGCTGAGCAGTGAAGTCATTCTGCACAAGCCAACACAGGTTTGGGAAAATCTACACAACCTCTGCACTAACAAAAAAACTGCTCAGGTTTGGCTTTTGTGATTCCACTATAGCAAACCCACATAATTTTGATGCGTAAAGGAACAGACTTTCTGTTTTAGGTAACTTCTAGGCAAAAATATTACTTCGTTAATACTCTCACACACACAGCTGAAAGTTTGCCATTGATTTGAGTACCCACAATAAAACATTCTTATTAATCCTTTGATTTGGAAGGGAAAACCCTGAGCAGTTCACCCTGCCCAACTTTGATGGAACTACCACAAGCCCCTTTATCAGCTGCCTGTCTTTGCTGATGGGCAAGAGACAAATAAGAGTTTTAAACCATTTTTCCATTGGCCCTGCAATATGTTTTGCAGCAGGCAAGAGTTACCACCAGTGCTGCTCCAGTCCTTAGGCCATACTCATTGTTCAAGGCTCACTAAATACAGATCTGTTTAGGGCTTTTTTTCTCTTTCAAATTTAATGACTTTGTGTTTATTTTGTATTTTACTGTGCACCCTCCTACATCCCCACCCACTATCTACCCCATGTGGTAACACAGCAGAAAAACAAGGTTTGGTCTTGTCCTGGGAATTTATTTTATGTTATCACTAGTTTGCATTTATAAACTGAGTCCTGGGAGAGATATGACATTGACAATATTTGTGATATTACTGTGAGTTTCACAATAATTAGCACTCTTATTTTGTGGCGGGGAAAAAGAGAGAAAAAAATAAAAAGAAAGAGCTTGGGGATGATAAAAATCTTAGATTCTGGAAGGAAGGTTAGTCTAGAAGAGTACACATGCACACTTACACAAAAGCGGATACATTGCTTTTAAAAATCGTGCAACTTTTTAAGCTGATCTCATTACTCAAAAGCCTGATTTATGATTCTGAACACTTGTGGTTGGCAATATGGGGTAGTTTAGCAAAAACTGCCTGGCTTTTATTTCCTTCCAGTGGTGATAAAATAAAGTAGAAGGATATATGCAGTAAAGTTAATCTGATTCCTTTTAGAAACCTACTTTTTTTCCTTATTTTCCTTATTATTCATTGTTTATCCCTGTTCTAATAGATTCTTTCCTTTTATTTGCAGCCTAAATGAAGGCAGGATATTAAAGCAATCTTCCCAGAAACCAAATCCATGAAACATATTTTACTACTTTCTTTGAGTTGTTCCAACTTTCCTATTCTTATTCAAGCTTGGAAAACTCAAAGTTTACTGGGCCCTAAAGCCTCATTATCTATACTGAATTAAAGTTAGCCTTGCTTTTAAAAGGTCATTATACAAAATGGTGGATAGCCATATTTTTACTCATACTGTTACCTCTTCAGCTTCACATTTAGAGTTTTTTGCCTTTCCCTCAACATATTACCTTAATTACCTTTGATGAAACAATTTTCCAGCTGCAGTGGATTTGCTTCTTTGAAAAAAAATAGGGTTTGATTGGCATTTGTAAAGGAAGGTAGATTTCAAACAATATTTAAAGACTGAAAATGTCTGTTATGTAACTAAAAAAATCTAAAAATGGAAACAGTTTTTAGTTATTAATATGGAATTTTTAGAGCATGAAACAAATGGATCCTATCATGCATGAATCAGTATGAACTACTGAACATACCTTTTTATTCATTGCTGCATAAATATTCTGTGACTGATTATGATTTGTAGTGAAATAAAGAAAAAATATCAAATGGCCATAGAAACAGAAAAGGCTACCCTGACCTACTGGTAAGTCTTATTTGTATTCTCTTTACATCCTTGATAGCAATGAGATGAGAGGAGGGGACACTGATAATGACTTAGTAGTACTGTGGCTTGGTGAAAAACTACAAATTTGGCAGAACACCTAGAAAATTCCATTTATCTCCTTTAAAAGATTTTCCTGTGTCTGTTTGGATACTATTTACAGACAACCATATTTGTAAGTTTTGTCCTGATAGCTGAAGTAACAGGAAAGTAAATGAGTAAGTAAATCTATAAAGGATAAGCCCAATGCACTCCACACCAGAGAGCTGAAGTGTAACACATCCATGGAGTACATCCATGGGACCTGCCTACACTGTTCTGTCAACTTTCTCCTGAGACCCAAGAGCAGCCTTAGACATAAGCAAAGTAAGAGTGCCCCAGGGTGAAGGGACCCTGTCTGTGTCTATGCTGCTTGACCCAGGCACGAGTTGCTTCAGACATGCTGATTATTCAACAAGCCTCTCTAGCACCCCTGAGAAATCTCAGGTAGCCCTTGAGTTGTGCCCCACTTGTGAATCCCTCAGGCTGTTTGCCCTAAGTAATTGTCTGCCTCTCACCATTATCTACCAGCTCTTCTGTTATCAGGAAAATGTGGGAAGGAGAGAACATGAATCCAGACCCCTAGGCTATCAGCCTTCTGCAGTTTCCAAAGAACTGTCTATACCTGTATCTGGCAGCATGCAATGAAACAGCAGAACAAGTACCTGCCCCACAGGCTTAGCCTGCCTGAATCCTTCATTGAACACAATGGCCTTTCCCACTGGAGAGGGGACAACCAACATATCCCACAGTCACCCTCCATCACTCCCTACCTGAACATTCTCTGGAAGAAAGCTTTGCAACTTGGCCTTAGAACAGCAGATCCCAGCAGAGTCCTCAGGTCAGAGACTGAAAACCCCCCTGGAGATTTTTTGGAGGAAAAAAGTGTGAATTTGAGGCAAGGCACCTGCAAGAGCACCAGAAGATAAGCTGCAGGTTGTGTGACACTGTGCCAGCATGGCCGCTCAGAGCTTTAAAAGAGGGAGGACTAGGAAAGCGGGTTAGATGATACAATACAAGGTTGTATCCAAAATATCAATAACTGCTCTCCTCTCTTAGCACACCCCTGATTTTGCGTGCAGGTGGGCCTCTTGCCAGTTCAGAAGTGACGCACCTGAGCACAGTTCCACTGGGTTTTGGGAAGAGCTGGATGGTAGGACCAGGCTGACCCCCACACCAGAGGCCTGTGAGGAAATGGCCAGCGGCCCAGCTGGCCCTGCGGCTGTGATCCATCGTGCACTGGGGCAGACACCTGCCAGGGAAGGTGGTGCCAGGCAGAACATGGCCTTGGGCAGCACAGGGCAGGGGGCAGGCAAGGCTGAGGAGGGTGAGGAGAGCCCACCGCCCCTTGAGGCCAAAGGACAGGAGTCTGTCTGCACGGCTGCCCCTTCTTGCTGTGGGCAGTCATGCAAGTGTCCCCACGGACCATCAGGAGAGGTTCCTGACTGTGGCTGTACAGGCCATCCCGCCCAGAACAGAAAGCAGCTGTACCAACAGCTGAATAAATTTCCAATCATTCTATAAGGCATTTTTGTGAGCATTTTGTGCTTTCAGGGCTGTGAAGCAACTGAAGTGGCAGCATCTTCAGGCATGGGAATTTACCCAGGGAAAGAGAGGAGAGTGCTTCTCCAAAGCACCTTAGCCACACGGCTCTGAAAACGCCCCTCAGGACCACAGAAAACTGAGGGGAAGGACTCCTGGGACCAAGGGCAGGTGGGCAGCCAGGCAGCTTGGCATCAATGGGCTGACTGTGGGTTAATCTACACAATAGAGAGGTAACCACAGAAATGAAGGTATTAAACAAGAAGTGTGGAGGTGTTAATTTTTTGTGAGTATGCACAGACATTGTGAGAAAATACCTTCTCTTTCAATGATGTGTAAAAAAGCAACATAGTAGGTACCATAGAACAGTATACAAAGTTTCCTCATTCTTTTACCCACTGACAACTTTACATATGTAACATAATATGGTGTAACATATATTTACATCATTAGCCATTCACAGAATAATAAATTAATCAACATCAGAATATTTCTGATATCAAGATGAAGCAGTCCCGTTTGTGTTTTTTGTTTAAAGGGAAATGCATAGGTCACAATTATATTAGTCTCTTAGTTTCACACATAGATTAGAATTTTAATACTTTGTGGCTAAATCTCATTACCTCAAAAGAAAGGGATAGAAGTCCCCCTTAACCAGTCTCATTTATCCTTCACTGTTTTTTGATGAGTATCCTACTGTTATCTGCAGACCACCTAGTACCACCGCCAAAATTCAGACCTTGGACTTTCTATTGTGATTCCTCTGTTAAAAAATATAAAAGTGGAAGAGGAAAAGATGATGAAGAACAGCAAAGAGGAGCTTTCCACTGGTAGTTCCACGAAACACTCCCATGAAAAGTTATGCCAGGCTTGAAAATGTATGGGAACACTTTTCTACCACTACGAGTGAAAAGAAGCACCCATCATCTATGAACTTCTACAGTAACAAAAGTGTGGCACATACACAACTCCACAGAGATCCATGCAAATATTCCTATATTGTCAACCACCCTATCTGTGACACTGTTTTGGTTTTTTTTTTTTTTAATTTTCTGTATAGAATTTTCTTTAGTGCAGCATATTAACAGTAGACATCAATTCTTCTGCTCAGGCTGAACTCTTGGAAATTAGTAACTTGTGAAAAATAAAACCCTGCCAAACAAAGAAATCTGGTGGTATACTTAACAAAATGTAATAGAACTTTTCTGCAAATCAAAGAAACACAATTGCAATCGCTAATAAAACCCTAAAAGGAAGGCTTTCAGAGTGATAGGCAGATCAAGCCTAGAAAAGGAAACAGAGAGACAGGAAATGAGCAGAAGTGTTGGTTTCTCTTGGCTTATGATCAGGGTATTTTAAGAAATGTTTTCTTTCCTAAAAGTCAAGAGGAAGAAAAAAATATGGAGACAAATTATAGTCAGTTCAGACAAGTCTTTAAGAGCATCTTTTCCTCTGACAGCATATGACATATTAGGCTGTTGTTGTCTTGAAAAGCTAGATGAACCCTACACCTTTTTCCTCTACCTGGTGGTTATTTTTGTAAGGACAACATAGTCCAGTGTTGTATGTGTGAATGGCATGAGCTTTCATACCTGTGTCTAGGTGGATTTAGAGCATTAGTAGTAAGTTAAGTAGGTTAGAAAAAGTAAGCTGAGTTTTGCTTCCAAAGTATTTCCTTAATCACATGCTTCTGAAACAAACTTTATTTTATTAACTGACTTAAATAAAATCAAGGTTTTAAAATCTCATTGGAAGCTAAGTGTTAAAGACTTTACAAAATTGAATTACTTCAAGTGTTCATATACGGAATTAGTTGGAAAGCTAGAGGAGAGATATATTTTGCTACATCTTCGTGTTAGAAGTCCATTTTTCAATAAAAACCAGATATTCTTATCCTGCATAAAAGATGATATTGCCTTATGTTGTCTTTCCATTTAGATTCCATGTATTTATCTTACTTTTCAAATTCTAACCTGAATTCACAAATACTATAAAGGAAAAACTTACAGATTTTCTCACTGTTTCCTGAATCAGCTTTTTCACTGTTCCCAAGTAGATGCATTGTATTTGGCATCACTTGAAATTATTACTGCTTGTTTAGTAATAAGTATTCAGGGTATTTGTTCTCACACCTTTGTTTCTCTAGAGACCTATCTTTGTCTATCTAGACACCTAGAATTATATATTTCGGGTTTGATTTCAGAATCAAGGGATACATGCTACGTGCTTCTTTTGACTGGAGTTCAGTAATCTCCTGAAATTCCCAGCTATGAGTTCCCTATCTTTATTCCAACCATTAATCTTGCTCTTAGTCATGATAGTTAAAGTCATCACCCAACTTAAAGCACTCCTTACATTATCGGAGCCAAATCTAGGTGATATGCTGTCTTTAACCCCAATTCCTGACCTTACAGCCCACCTTTCCTTTCCCTGCTCTGTATATCCTGAAGAACTATTTTTGCCTAAAGATTCTGCCTTTGAGGCAGATAAAGATCCAAACAACCGCAGAAAGCTTTGTAATGAATGCCAACACCTTGAACTACACTCAGGAACTAATTAGCAGTTGATGTAGTAACAAGTCAAGAAGCTGTTAATTCACACTAAAAAAAAAAGTTAAGTTTATTCGAGTAATTCATTGTCAACACACTCATTTAGACAGATGTTTACAACTGGCACACATATATAGTACATATGCACACACATCTGTCATGGCCTGTATATACGCACATGCTGAAGTTTACAGGTGATACTGTCTCACTAAAGTACAACAAAGTACAATTTCTTGAGCAGGACTTCCCCTGGTTTAAGAAAGCAGCACATATTTTACTGGGAAAGATGAACAGGCAATGGACCCATTCATTGCTAGGATCCTGCAGGATGCCTGCTTGTATGTAGCTGAGGAACACACTTACTGAAGGTCACAAATCCAGTCTATATTCCCAGCAACCAAAGGGAGTCAGTCTTCCCTCACATCTCTTTGGGAAGAGATCCTCTCCATGAGCAGTGCATGCCAAATGATATGGAGATAATACATAACAGGATTTGCTGCATTAGTATACAACATGGAGATTGGTCATGTGTTCTCATGACACTCCCAGTAGGTTATGCAGGGTCACTGTGCTGCAGTGGTTCACTTATAGCACTTTTCCTGTTTATAGTTTAATCTAGAGCACAGCAGTGTTCTTGGTAGGTCCCAGACACTGTAGCTGGTCACCCCAAGGTGTTCTGCTCTGCAGCCATGTTCCCTTCTGCTTCAGAGGCCCTGGGAGCTTCTGTGTACAGTGCTCCAATTTCCATTCAGAAAGCAATGCAGTTGCATGGCTTAGGATCAAGACACATGTTTCCCATGGTTCTTCTTCCTTCAGATGTGCTGGCACCATTTTCAAAGAGTAGCTGAGTAACGTGGACAGAACACCAGTGAATGTCAGAGTCTCCCTGAATAAATATAAACAAATTGCCACCAGCGAATATATAGTCATGTGATGGCCTGCACCTCAGGGCACTGAAGGTTTGCAAGATCAGTGAAAACTCATTCCTCCTACATTTTTCCTTCAAGTAAATATGTTGGTATATTGCTTTCAGACTCAGCCAGCAAAATCTGTCTAGTGCTGACTAGGTAATAAGTCACAGATCTTTAGGATGTCAAAAGCCAATTTTCTAGAACTGTGCTGGGTTTCTCCTGGAGTGGTAGTGACAGAAATCTATGTATGAGTTCCCCTCTGCATGAAGAATCACATGGAAAGCTCTCAAGAAATATTTTGCAACTTAGCAGTAGGTAGTCTGGTGCTTATTTTGGTGAGGGCAGATAAATCACATTTTTTTAGTAGCAATGGGCACAATTCGAAAAAAAAGACTGTTTTCCTACATCATAAAACACAGCACAGAGGTGGTTATGAAAGTGTTTGTATAGTTAGGATTATACAATTACGCTGTAGCCACTGTTCCAACACAGACTTTTTAACTTCTTTCCCTTTTAATTCAGATACATATAGGTGATGATTTACGATATTGCAAGACTTGATTAATCAGTACTAGGTTATTATTCATATGGATGGTCAAAAAAAGTATAAGATCAAATTTATTTTATTTGAGGAATGGAGTAAAATTTCCACTGTGATGGCACTAACACTAAGACATTCTCCTTTACCCCAGCAATCCTGAAGATCTCAATTATCTTTTGTAACCTTGGCTCAGGAAGCCTTTGCCGGACACTTGCACAGTGATACATAAGAACGTCTGTATCAGAGCAAACACCCTGGTTCTGACAAGTCTGTGTACAGATATTCTGGAAAGGGTCTAAGAACAAGACAAAACTGCAACACTACCTCCCCTCCCAGCTCAGAAATGTCTTAATGCTAGAAAAACTTCAATGGGGACTTATTTGATGCATTTGTCCAGTTGTATTCTGAATTAATGAAGTATTTTAATATCCACAATGTCCTGTGCCAAGGAGCTGCACTATTTAAATATACATTATTTGAAAAAGCATCCCCTCTTGGTTTGATTTCAATCTATTATCTGCATAGGAATAAAGGTCTTTAGACCCCAAGTGGATGTGGGATTGAAATTGTGTATTTGAAAGATTTAGGAATGGAAGGAAGATACTGAAGCTAGAAATGGAAAAGAAGCCTTTTTCTGTTGTGATAGGAATTTTCTTTTCTTTTGATTACTGCGATAGGACCAAAGGAAAACTGTTTTCGCATAGGATGGAACAACAAAATAAGCATCTGGTAATTATATCCCCCTCAATGTTTTAGTTGGCATATTATAGCCCAGCTGGAGAATTACCTGGTATAGGATTTACTTAGGGCACATATGATACAATTCCATGCATGACCATTGTACGCTGGTGTCATACAAGGAGGTCCTGTCTCAGCTCTAGCGTTTAGGCAAGGTGGCGTGTTACGAGTGCTAAAACATTGTCAGGGCAGTACAGGACACTCAGGTAGGCAAAGAGCTGACCACAGCACCCAACAAAGCCATGTGGAATTAGCTGGGGGGACACAGACACCTACTAGCTGTTCTATGAGGAACATATAGCCCTTCACACCTTGCAGAAGGTCAGTCTAGCCCACATCTCAGTAAATCTATTTGCAAACTTTAGTATCTTGCATTAAACTGTAATAAAATTTGCAACAAACAAGCAGTCAATGTGAAGAGAAGGTGTTTTAACATGCAAGGAGTGAAGCTAAGTTGCCACAAATATGAAGTGTACAGTGCTTGCCACAAATACAAAGTGTATAGTGGACCTTGCAAACTACAACTTAATTGTTTTGTTCCCACTGAGAACCTGACATATAGATGTTTTGTAAAAACAAGTAGGTAGGTCTGTGGCTTTCATCCTTGCTAAAAAGTTATTCCAGTTCCACTCCAAAAATTAAAAAATCAAAAGTAGTATATGTAGAAGGGCATATTTTTCTGTATGGCTACCTGTATACTGGGTCAATACAGTATTCCTTTCGTACATGTTAGCATCATTTGTTTCCTTTGTTGATACAATGATTTTGTTATTGTTGCTGTCAGTAGCAAGGGTGATAATGGATTTGTTATTCATGGAATTATCTATCTATGACTGGGAAGCAGACCTGACTGTAGCACTCGTATTTCTATAATATATCTGTAATTATGCATTCAGGAAATTTGACAGCAAAATGTCAAAACAAAAGCAGATTTGCTCTGTTGAAGGTGCTTGAAGACAAACAGCGTTACATCAGAAGCTTGTATCTGGTTCAGACAGGCTATTTACTGCAACAAAAAAAAATAGCCTTTTGAATTACTTTCAGTCTTCCATACCTCATGTTAAAAGGCTACTGGGGTGCCCTGTCACTTACTTATCAGCAGCATGGGGGGCAAAGATGAACAGGAGTCACAAAACAAGTAAGAGAAAATGATCACTTCAGAAGAATGATTTCCTGTAGCTTTGAAAAGTGAGGGTTTCCTCCAGTAGCATTTAATAGTTATGGCTGAGTACCTCTCTTACTTTACAGGCACTGCTAACACCCATGTGAGGCATTGTTGATTTACACACAAGACAATGCCTGCTTGCTTGTTGGAGCTACTGTAGTGCTCACAGGAGGTTGTATCAAGCTCCAAAAAGAAGCAGCGATAAATTCCCTCATTCTATATGAAGGACAATACATTCTTTTCCCCTACCCTCCAGTATCTGCAGTCTGACAGCTTCATACGGCGGTGTCTATGAATCACTGAACAGGCAGTGGGAGTTAATTCTAGGAAAAAAATTAGAAGGTGATACATTTCAGATTATGGTTGAAAGTGGAATTTAATTGTCTACCTAAGAGAAAGTTAACACCAAAATAGTTTTGCTCACCAAAAGCATTTAGGCTTACTGCATTCATTTTTTTCAAAAATATATGATTTCATCACTGTTTTTTCCAATGACTGTAACAAAATTGCAATTAGCACGAATATCAAGCTGAATCTTTTTTTCTCAAATCTTTTACATAAGTGGTAAGAAGAGGAAATTAGAGTTTCTTGCTACAGACACAGGTGTGACTTCTGTACCTGCACTGAAGGTTTCCAGCAGACCCATATGTAGAGAGGCATCTGAGCATTCAGTCTGGAAAATCTATGGTGGCTGTCACACAACACTCTCTCTCTTCACCTTCTTAATTCTTATTTTGCTTTTGACAGTTGGTAAGTCATCTTTTTAATGGCTCACCACAGTTTTAATGCACAACTTCAGACCAAATTGTTTGAAACCATGACTTAATTCATGGAATCTATTAAAAAATGTGTTGACAGCCTTCATTCCAGGAAGAAAATGTTAATTACTTGTATCACAGTAGCACTCAAGATTCAGGCCATATTGCCCTAGATTATAGATATGCATAGTTCTTGTATCTGTTTTTTGCTCAAAATGAAATTGAGTGATGTGAAATATTGCCACACTTGTTTTGCACAATACAGTGCTAGCTGTTATTATTATATAGGTGAGGAATTGTGACAAAGGCATGTTAAGTGAACTGTTTAAGGATGGGAAGAGGTCTATGGCAGACCAAACAATCACTTACTCACTTTCTCTGGCACAAGAAGAAAGGATCATCTTTCCAGAGGACATAATGTCCATATGATACTAAAGAAAGTATATGATGGAGAAACGGGGCTTTTAATAACAGGCATTTCCTACACAATGATTTTTATTTTGGAACTCAGTTTTGAGATATCCTTGGGTTTGGGTCTCAGAAAAAAACACTCTACAATTCCACCAGACCCAAAAATGCTTCCAGCTGGGCTTTTAAAATCTGGGCCACCCAGATCAGTGGCCGTTTGTGAACATTTGCTCTTACAACTGTGATTTGACCTATATAAGAGAG
>VYZT01021728.1:0-20907 GCA_013400735.1 Pomatostomus ruficeps
TTCTCAGTTTCTGCCTCTGCCAGAGGGTTTTTCAGGGTCTGCAAGAACAAGGCAGCTTTCCTTTTGCGCTCTGCTTGAAGCTGCTTCTCCTTTGATTCTTTGGAGGCCTGTGCAAGCTTCTCCCTTGCTGCAGCTGCTAATCTATCCTCTAGTTTCTGCTTTGCTAAGAAAAGACAATTAAGCATTAAGTTTAGAGTGAGTCATGCTTGGGGAACTCAGGCTTCTTTAAAACAAACACCCCCCCCACCATCACAAACAAGCAAACAGCCCCTCCAGCCATTCTCAAGCCTTTCCAATACAGCCATTCAATGACACTATAAGGACATAATCAGCTTGAAATTAAGAAATTCCAAGCATCTTAATTCACAGATATATAATTTGCTTGATGTAAAGCAGTACAGGAGAAGTAAAAACTTCTAACTTAAAATGACAAGAAAATCCAATCCTGATTATTCAGGATACTTGTCCTTTCCTATTTATAAAAGCTACCCAAAGAAAGTAGCTCTGTAAATTCAGAAGCTTTTTCTTGTAAGTCTTAAAGTGAGGCAAACTGTCTAGTTTGCTCTTTCCACTGATCTGATCTTCACAGTTTCTATTCCTATTTAAATATATGTTAATATGTTTATAGAAAGAGCTGCTCCAGAAATTTTCAGAAACTGTTTCATCATTACTACAACCAACAGATTTGGTTGTGTGTGATTACATGTTGTACATGATTACATGAAGAGAATAAGCCAATTGATTTAACTTTGCACCTAACAGCTACTTTGTGTAACGTTTTTCGTCTTACACTTCCATTTTTGTGTTCTGTATATGTAGAAAACAACTGGTATTTTTGTTCAGTTGCACAGGTTTTTCAACACACAGCTCTTTCTAAGTGTGTTTTACACTTCATTTTTTATTATCATACAAAATATTTCATATTTGCTTTAGATTTGTAACGCCATAGCATACTTTGTGCTACTGTGGTTTCCAAAGGAATTGCTACTTAGAAGCAAAAAACCACCATTTGGAAAATGCAGAATTAAATTCCTGTGGCATACTTATAGTTGTGAGAAATACTGAGTTTTTAAGCTGGTAAATACTAACAGAATATCCACTTTAATAAGCACACTGCTGTGAAACAGCCCTGGGGAGGAATGGGTGAAACTGGATTCTTTTAAAACATCATTTCATTCAAATTCACACAGCATGCCCTTCTGCCCTTATGCACATTAACACAGTAACAGGAAAAACCCATACAAAGATTTAATGGCATTGCATTGTAAGAGCAACAAAACAAGGCGATATTAGTCTATATGGGAGTGCTATATAAACGAAAAATAGCCTGAAGCAATTCACTGTTCTCTGAAGAAAATGGGAAACAAGTATGTCTTTGCTGGGCTCTGTTAATGCAATCTGGAAACCAGAAAGTCAGTGCTTTACTAGAAGGTTATAATGGAAAATCAAAATAAAATTCAAAAAGATCAGGGATTAGGACAAAGCACTCAACTACCCCACCGTGTTATAAGTTTGATTTTGTCTGAGCAACCAATGAAGATTTCATTCTTAAAAATAAGGAGAAAACTGTGGGAAAAGAATTCTGATTCCTGTTAACATGACACAGAAAAGATTCGAAACACCTAAAATGTCACACTTATTAACATGACAGTTTTGCAGTTTGCGTGAAGGACTCAATCCTTCATTTTGTTTTCAGTACCACATGGAATACCTTGTTTAGCTTCCAACTCCTCCTGCGTTAGTTGAGGCTTTTTCTCTTCAGGAGCAGTACAAGGAGTGGTAACTGCTGGAGTATGGTTTGATGCACTATTAGCATTCTCTTGGCCTTCCTTTCCCTCCTCTTCCTCCTCATCACTGTCATCATCTAATTTAACACGGTTTTTCTCCAAAGGAAGAAGGTCATTTTCTTTGGCCTTGATTGCAAAGCTTATTGGAGCAAAGGATGCTGTGAATGAATGGGTAAGATTTCACACATCGTTAGACTACAGGAGAAGGCAGGTTCAATTTCCTGACTTTCCCCATTACTCCTGCAGACTACACCACAAAAAAATGAAATTGCATTGTCCTATTATGCTAATTATTTTGGTGAAAAGGACAACATAATCCTTTTATTCCTCTCTTCCTGTGTTTTTAAACAAACGTTGGAAACTTCACTTGCCGTGTAAAGATCTCAAAACAACCCCAACCAAACAGCATTAATCTCCAACCCATTTATCCAAAATGACACTTCTAAGAATAGAGAATGGAATGTCTCACTACCTAGTACCATATGGTCTTCCTCAGGACGCCTTTTGCATATATATTCTATGACTGCAATTAGGGAAATTTAAACACAGTAATTAAATTACGTACCAAGGTTTATAAAATACAAGCTTTGGTTCTGGTAATCCTGGGGTAAGGAAATATGCTCACGAACAAAGAACTCCAGAATTCCAAGAGAAGAGGTAATAGCAATTTTTCAACTTTTTCATGGGATAGAACAAATCCTAAAATGGGATTTTACTTCCTCAGAGTCAGAAGAAAAATCTAGTATAGATGTTATCTCTGTCTTGGAGGCAAGTACTGTATTTAGGTTACAATAAAGCAAGATTTGTACCATATTAAAGGAAATGAAAATAAGTTTATAGGAATCAGATTTTCATTAAATGACTCACTGGTTATATTCCATCATGTAAATTTAAGCGGATTACTACTGCTAAAGTACAGGCTCCAGTTTGCCACTTATTAACAGCAGAACAACAGAAACAGTAGCATTTCTCGGTGTACATCGCATCTCTTAATAGGGCGTCTTTGAAGGCAGGGAAGATTCTTCCTTCCGCAGGGAAGCTACTCAGGCTGCCCAGAGAAGAAACTGCAGAGTCTGGACAGTCAGACAACCACAGCAAAGAGCCCAGTGTTTGCTGGTTGTGGAGGAAATGGGATCGCAGTGAGAAGCAGGAAGAGAGAATTCCAAGGGACCATGGGGAGTAGATAAACTTATCAGTAAATAAGTAAGCCACTAAGGTGACAGGAAGGAAGTTTCCCTCCATGGAAACCCAGTTAAAGAGTGCTTTTTCCATTCTGCTCTTTTTTTTGGTGGCTTTCAGTTCTAGTTAAAAGATGTTCATTTTTAGTTTTTACTGAAAATAAGAATTTTTAACATATTGTTTCCTGATAGGCCAATAAATCAGTTCCCAGATATAAACAATCATTTCTCCAACTCAGGACACTAACAGTGTGCTAGCTGGCTTTGTCTGAGTGGCTTCCAGAGAGATCTTCCCATTCTGTCCCTCTGCTGCTATGACTGCAAGAGTAAAAACATTCCATTTAGAAATGAAAAGGGTCTTTTCTTCCAACATGACTAATGTCCAGCATGGGAAGAATGAGAAACAAGCCTAGAGTACTTCCTCTATATGTATCCTTTCAAATAAGGCCACTGTTTCATTCAGAACTAATGACTTCTCTTGCACAAAGCTTGTAACTGTCCAAAATGATAAAAATAAGATTTTAATGGAGTCACTGATGAAAGCCTTCAACTTTGCACAAAACAGAAGTGAAACAATTTATTGTGTCAGACCATAAATACCTGATAGTCTGATACGAAAGAAATACAAAAGTAATCAAATTACTTATTTCAGTCCATTTTTGATGCCTTCAGTGAAAATGTATTTTTTGCATGATTAAATTCTTTTCCCTACTTTCCCCTGACTTCTTTTCTTTTCTTTATGCACATATTATCAAATATTTTCATGCCAAACAAATGATGTTACCATACCTTTCACCAGTTTACCATCACTGACAGCTTTAGGAGGAAGAATATCCTTTTTAATTCCTGGAACTCCCTTGGCATTTGGCTCAGATGCATCTTCAGGTGCATGTTCATCTGCAAATTGAGTCTCACTTGGTGTATCATTGGCAGTGTCTGCTGGAACATCTTCAGAGGAAGATACTCCCTTTTCAAAAGAAATGAGCAGAATTACTAACAGGATAGTTATGAAATCATTAATACAATGTCTGTGGAGCTGCAATTTTGTCAGCCATTTGAAAAATGACATTATCAGCTTATCACACAACAGCTAATTTTATATCACTGAGCACTCATGACCATAATTCTGCCTCATGTAAACCCACAGGCCATAAAAACTACAGACCTACAGTAAGAACGTGTAGTTATTTTACAGCAAAGAAAATGTTCGTCAGCTGACAGACTTTTGCTAAACACTGCTTTAAAATTATATTTTTAAAATTAGACCCTAAAAGCATGTACTTCTTTTGTATATTTCTTTAGGTCTTGATCTCCAGGGTCCTGAACCAAATCCACTGAAGTTAATTCCCAGGGATAGGATGAAAGCTCATGACACATTTTTCCTCATGTACAACTGCATGTAACTTCTTCAGAGATTCAGATTTTACAGGAATCAACACAGGTTAATGTTTGATTTGTTCCAACAATCTGCTGAAGAACATTGGGTCTAGCAATGTTTTTTGATACAATACAGATACGCTGAGATTTTCAAGGAAGTGAAGAATTACTGGTTCTACCATTACATGACTGAATCATTCAGGTCGATCTCTAAACTCACGGTATAAAGGTTTCAAAAAGGATATTATAGAACATTCAAAATATTTACATGGTGAGTCATGTGATAACATTAAGTAATTTAACATTGAAATGTGCATCTTTCACTCAAGAGCTTGGTTGCTCTGGCTGTTGTTAAGCATACATGATGTTGAAATTGAAGCACTGAGCAGATCCTCCCTGCAGCCATTCCCTGACCAACAGAACTCATTTGTGAAAGTCCTCAAAGGGGAAAAACACAATGAAATCAAGCACTTCATCCTGTACTTACTGAAGCCAGTAGTACAGTTTCTTATTAATTTTGCCAAAAGGAAAAGCATCAGTTGCATTAGTTGCCTATACGTATATTACTAGAGCATAAAGATAATATCGAAATCATTATTTTAAAAAATTGAAAAGAATGGCATTATCTACAAAGCCATGCAGTACAAAAATATGCATTGCTATGCTTGACCTCAAGGGACTTAAACTGGTTTCAGTTCCTTTTTTGCTGTACTCATTTGAATATTTAAAATGAATCCTTTATTGTTATGCTTTGGTTAGTGGACAATTTCCCCCCAAATACATGTTAACAAGTCCTTATTAATTATGTAAGCATTATGAATTCAACCCCCTGGTTTACAAATAAGACATTCTAGAACAACAGTCAGCATTGTAGCACAGGACAATTTTGCTTGTAATTTATCAGCTGAGTAAGATTGTATTTATCACAGCTTATCTTTAAAAACAACATTTTCAAAATATTTTTTCACTATTAAAACAAAACATCAGACACAAGTGTTTCAAACAGCAACCATTATTGAATTTCTTCATTTTCCACAAAGCAATTCCGAGGAGTTTACCCACAGGCCTACCTTCTTCAGTTTAAGGCTCCCCAATCTAAGCCTTGAGATGACAAATGACATAGGGCCTAAAAAAAAAATAGCTCTTTCCCATGAAAAGTTAACATCAGATAATGTAGTTCTGATATTATTTGCAATTTTCTTTTCAGTAAGAGAACAATCTAATTAGCTAACATGAGAATAGTTAAAAACATGGATGCCAAGTCTGGCTACCACCTTCTACTAACACGGACTAGAAGAAGCAAAGCAAGTAGGAAACTGCTGTGAGAGTCTGAAGCTCCAGCACTGCTGCAGTCATGACCGGACTCTAAGGAAACCTCCCTCAGAAACAAGCACGCCAGAAAGCTACTCCAGCCTCTGTGCTGCTGCTGTACAAAGAACGACGAGGCATATGAGAAGGTACGGGTGCTAAACTAGCTAACCTTTCTGACAGCAGAACACGAATCACAGTCCTACAAAGCTCTAAACCTCCACAAAGCATATATTCCCTCGTATAGAAAGACACGAGATTTTCAGGTTGTCATTTTATATTACAAGCACAATGGAGTGGCTTATAGTAAAAAGCAAGAATTAAATATCACACCACCTCACAGATCCTTTCTTAAATGCCATACAAAACTGAAAAAACAACAAAAAAAGCATTCTCATCCTTTGCTGATCAAATTCTCCCTAATTCAGAGTTCCATTTTTAAAATGTCTCATGGTAACACAACTGGTAAGTCCTTTTCTCACTTTTACTGCATTTTTAACAGAAGTATACACAAACACACATGTACCTGGCAGTTGTCACCACTCTCTTTTTGAAGGAAGAACTGTTTTTTAAATTCATAGTAAGCATTATACTGGTGCCATGGTTGCAGGAACTCAAACCTGTTAAAAGAAAACCGAATATGTGAAAATGCACATGGACATAGTTAATACTAATAATTCATCATCATCTAATTTTCTCTAGCCAATAGAAAGTTATTTGATGTTTGGAAGCACTCTTACTTAACGAAACTCTTACTTACACCTAAACTTCAGAGGATACACATTCAGAGCATGCTTACTAGAGACACTTTTAACAGGTTGGTTGTTTTGATTATTTGGGCAATAATACTTTCCCATTGCCTTTAAGTAGGTCCCTGAATTTCAATTAAACAAACAAACAAATGAAAGTACTTCTCAAAACTTGCATGTCCTGTAATTTAGAATCTTAAAAAATTAGAACCTTAGCTTTTGAAATAGCAGTTTAAATAATATTTTCTCTTACCTGAGATCATTCTTGGCACGAACACTAGTTTCAAATTTTACCCCATTCCTAGCAACATACTCAGCTAGCTTGTCAATCACAGGCTGGATATCTGGAGGTGGAGGTATAATGGCAACCACTGGAGCAATTGTGCTGAAAACATCAAGAGTAAATGGTTTTTATAAATAGAAACATAAAAATCTTTCAGAGTCTTGTTTTAACGACAACATCAAGTACACAGAGGTTTGTTCTCTGAGTTCACTAAGCAGTTAAAATAACTCGATTCAATAATAGAACCCATACTAAACACTCCCTGTTGAAGTGCAGGAACGAGACTCCCCCAACCAACAAGCAAATCTGTCCAAGGTACCTTGTAGATGTTGTGGTGGAAGTCAACCCACTGGAGCTGTCAGCTGTGTCGGGGGGAGGTGGGGGTGTGGTACCAGGAGGGGGAGGAACCGTTGCTACACCTGTACTGCTGGACACAGTCACCCCTGCGGGCAGGGCGTTGTAGTAGGCAGCAACATCGATTCCCGGAGGTGGAGGTGCCAGGCAATAGGTTCCATCAGGGAGCATGTAGTAGCTGTAATACATGGCTGCCACAGTTGCTACGAAAAGAGGCATTTAAGAACAATATTCTAATTAGAAGAAAACCAGCCAATGAAAGGGTTTAATCAATGCATTAAATTACCATGAATTATCCTCTTTAAAGTTTCATAAGCATTCCCATGTGCCACTATTCACTTTCTTCAAAAACTGAGTTGTCTTTAACTAGAACAGAGTAAGTGACCTTAAGTTTTAAAAGCAGGGAAAGGAGTTACAAACTGAACTTGTTTTGTTACTAAATTACAATCTCCCAGTTTCCATCACATATATTCATATTCAAGCCCGACATGAAGTAATCAAAAAACTGACTAACTCTATTCTGTGGAGATACTTAGTCTGATTTTAGTCTTTCTTGAAATAACCAGCAATTTTCAATTTCTTCACAGAAATTCTATTTCAGTTTTGTTAAGACTGCCTTATGGTTCAGTTGTAAATATAAATTACTTCCACGTGTATTTCTCTCCATATACTACACTCTGACAACACCTGTAATCCTTTGGGGGTTCTGAACCTATAGGGCATTAAAATCAACTCAGTTTTTCAGTAATGTTGCTGCAGATCAGCATCACCAGAATAATCTAAGAACTCAATCAGCACCACCTTGAAGTGGCACTACTCATTACCTACAAATGTATAATATCATGAAATCCTACCCCAGTAAAGGCTTCACTACAAATTTTCCTGCATCTCAGCAGTGTTACATGGTAAGTCCCATAAATGAAAGTGTAAGTTGCATTTCTGCATTTAAGGAATCAAGGACTTTCAGAATTTGGAAAGTTGAAAACAATTAAGAGGCACATAAACTCATTTAAGCTTGACTTTACCTCTTTGAGTATCAGAATTTACAAAATTTGTAGGAACAAAATAATATAATAATAAGGGTATTGTGCTAAACTTACTCACAGACTGGAGACTTGGCCTCCTGCCTGCCCACCCCCTCCACCCCATTCCTGGTCTTCCTAAGCAGCAATTCAAAAGATACTGAGAATGGATCTTCAAAGACTCAGGAGATTGAAAAACAATAAATACACAGGATGAAGCATGAAGCCAATGTATTCTCTTCCCACCAGCATCCACACACAATTTATCAAAACACACCACCAACTGCCACCTAACAAAGCACTTACAATCAGAGGAATATTCTGCCTGTGATGCCTGCACAGCTGCCCCGTCTGTTGACTGTGGCGTAGATGAATTATTATCTGATTGTGCTTTGCGCACCAGTGCTGCAAGGGGGTGATCAGGGTCTACTACCTTCAAAGGCTGAAAACATTTTTGAGAACAGAAAAAAATATTAGAATTGGAAGTACATATTTAAAGAACAACAGCATCAACATATTTGGGAAAGCAAATTTATCTATGTTAATAGACCTCAATACTTCTGTACAAACACTGAAGTTATTGTTTTTGTAGCTCTCACATTAGAATCAACATATTTGAAAATTAATGAAAAACAAGACAGAAACCACTTTCATGTAAACAGAAATGAATAACTTTTTTTTAAAGTGGTTATTACTGTGGTCATTACCCAATGACTGCCATGGCTGGGATAAGGCAAAGAACCTGCCTTGTCTAAATATCAGACAGTACCACAGCCATTCCTCTGAAAGCCTCAAATATGTATAACATCTGTCATTCCCCTTATTTCATCACCGCCCAGTCTCAGAAAATGAAAACAACTGACACACCTAGCAAAATTTACATTTAATGGGTAGTAAATTTTGGTGAAATATTATTTGCTGGAACTGTTATTCCATGTCAACATTTTATCTACTAAAATCTAAAAAGAAAAAAATTCCCTCTCAGCTTACATACAGAAGGCATTAAATACCTTAATCTCTTCTGCTTCAACACAGGTTCTGTAGGATAAATCCTTGAGTGATGCCCTCAATACCAGAGGGCATCAGAAATAGAAATATAATTCCTTAGAAATGGAAAAATAACAATTTATGTACTAGAGAAAAGGTAGCTCAAAAGTTTACCAAAACAGACTTAAACTACAGTCTGAAAAGAACCCCAGACCTCTGTCAATAAAAGACCTGAGCAGCTGCATATTAGAATTTTTGTGTCCATGAATCAAGTGTTTTACAAGATAAAAAGGTAATTTTAATAGTGTCAAGTACCTTCATGAGCTCTTCAAGCCTACTGCATTTTTTAGATGCAAAAAGACTTGGATGAAGATAATTTCCATCATCGTCATCATCATCATCATCATCTTCCTCAGATTTGACTCTTGAGTCTAAATAAAAGCAATGTCTGAAGGTTACTTGGGTTTGCTATGAATTTGCTTTGGGAGAGAATAATGATACAGGACAAGCACGAATTGTTAGGAAAGCATCATTTATATAAATCAGCTTAGTCAGAAAAACATAGATTCAAGATATTGCCAGACATGAATAAAACTAAACCCTAAATGCACAGACCAACCTTCTGCTGGACTTGAGCTATATGACTGTTTCTAAAACCTCCACACCATATGAGTTCCTGTAGCTGAAAGTTTCCACAAACCCTTTTTTTTTTTTTTTAAATCTCCAATTTAAGCAAAATTTTGAATCATCAATCTCAGCTGCAGTGGAACCTCAGAAAAATGTGGCTATTTTAACAAAAAGACCAGTGTCTGTTTCAGTGATTCCCACCCTGAAGCCACCATTTGTCAAGCAGCAACTCACGTTTTTTCTCGTCAGCTTTACTTTCTGAAGGAGCCGCATAGCGTCCCTCTTTCATGGCCTTCTGGATGAACTTGTAGTAGGGATTGAGGTAGTGATCAAACCGCAGAAAGTCAAACTGGGAGTTGCGTGCTTGCTTGGCTTTCAGCATGATCTCAAACTGGGCTCCCTGCTTGCACACAAAGTTTGCAGTTCGCTCAATGATCGCATGCATTTTTGCTGTTGGTGGCTGTGGGAGTAAAATAACACATATTTGTATTTTCATAAGCAGCTTGTACAGTGTGTTAGAACCCCAAAGGGAATTAGAAAGACCAGTAGTTCCCTGTCCTTCTCAGCTTTCTTTAGCAACTTAAGTTTTATGATCACTTATAACTAGTGAAAGCACATCAGCACTAAAAAATAACCAAAACAGTCCCAATCTTCTTCAGCTGCTCATTCAGTTCCTTTTGCAAGATCCTCTTCTACCAGCACGGCTGTTTCTGCATTGAACACCAAACTGAGGAGGCAACAGATCCTGGATGACCTTGGTGTTACAATACCTCCAGGTGCTCTGAAGACTTAACATGTATGGCTTCCATTCCAAAAGCTGTCCTTAATTCTGTTATCTCTGAATGAGCAAATATTGTTCCCTAACTAGATATTTGTTACTTTGTATTTGCTTGGGAAGAACATGGTGTCTCTCAAGACCAATAGGCACACTACAATTCCCATGTGCATTCCCTGGAAGAGTCATTGAACACTTCAGCAATAAAGCAAAAGATAAAATTAATAAAGTTAACCAGCATCCACGCATTTTCACTCCAGAAATCCCTACAGAGCATTGCCATATCAAACCCAAGATGTGAAGAGAACAAGAGCACGGTTAAAGAATGAATGAACTTCATTATTCACTGCTCTTAATTTCATACCCAACTGTTTTGTTCTGTGCTCAGTAAACTGTAAAAATACATACTCTGTGCCTATAAAGACTGAAGTGTCTCATTAATGATTTGGTTTACCTTTGCATTTTTACTGCATAGATACACAGCTATGCTGCAAACCTCAAAAAACGTTTTTCAGAAGATTGGAAGCAGTTGAGGAAGTGGTGCTCCACATAGGGAAAAAAAGCCTGAATATTATCAAACAGCCCAATTTAAAAAGCCGTTCTCTGCAGACTGGATCCTTTACTAGGACATGGTCAATATTAGTTGTTTCAAGTTTTATTTGTCCCTCTAAAACCCCAGCAAAGATTATTTTCATTAGAGGCAATGAGGTTCTTAACAAACTGGTAACATTTTGTGCATTATCAGTTTCACATCACATACCAAGTTTTTCTATCTCTCCTCACAAGTTAGTAACTGATATTTGCCTCTAACAGCCCACTTCAATAGCATCCACAGACTTCTTAAAGTGCCCTTGTGAAGAACAATCATCTTTGCCCATAATCACAGTCCTAAGCAAAGACCTTCGGCCTGCTTGTCACAGTTCTTCTATTCTAAGTTCCAGAATGACATTACTGCTGCAATTGGAGTTGCTATACACCGAACATTCCACCGTTTTAGCTTTTTTTTTTTTTTGCAGTAGTGCTGCATGACTTGTCTTCATCAAATATTTGCACTTTGCATTGATCTGTATTACAGGAGATAAAAAACATCTGTCTTTATTGAACTGCACCTTGCAGACTGGGAGCCAGGTCTCCAAGTTAGCAAGCTGATTCTCAAATTTCTTAAATTTAAACAGAATAAATATCTTTCATGGTGAAGCTGAATTACTTGAATAGAATAGCAACAACAAATCAAGGCTTACAAAAAAAAAATTCTCACAATTCCCAATCCAAAGTTAAGTATACACTGCCTTCAGAGCTGCTGTCTAGACATTTTGATTTTTGTTGGTTTGGTTTGTTTTAATCAAAACCAAATACACCTACGTTTGCTTTCTGTTCATGTGAATATCCCGGAGTTCAACAGCTGACTAAGAAATTACTTCAGCAAGCCCCCCACTGCACTTTGCAATATACAGAGGAAATATATGCTAAATTTCAGAGCAAAACTCAAGCCAAGCATCTATCTAAACCAAGTTTTTCACCAGCAGTTATGTTTTGGAAACAGTATCAAAGTGCAAAATAATAAGCTTTTCTCTGAGAACTCAAGGTTCTTTAAATAAAACCTAATGAAGTAGAAAAACAGTTACACAAATACTCTGTGCTCACTATTAGTTATTCTAACAGTGTTCTGAATCTTTACTGGCCAAGGTTATCAAGTTGAGAATATCAAGTTAAGATCACATATAAATTAGCATTTTCATGACCACAGCTATAGAAGAAAGAATATTATCTGATCTTCCAGCATCTTTTATGAAACTTGAAATACCTTGAAAACCCTTATAGTTAGACCTGTACTCAAGCAAGTGTCCAGCTCACTTCAGGAAAAACACACAAGTCGCAGTTAAGTCTACAGAACACATTGTAGCAACATCACATGAAGAAAAGAGCTTCTGTGCGCGAATACTTTCAAGTTATTTCAGAGTTTGCTAGAAATAAATTACTGTTTTTCTCCTTGAATATGCTAGTTTTATAGACAGCATTTACACTTGATCAATTCCTATCCCCTTCAGATTGGGACCCAAATGAAAAGATTCCAGAAAAGAACTCTTGAACAGAAGCAAACTTTGGGTTTAATGGTCCTTTATGTTTGGAATGTTAAACCTTAATCTCAGCAAGTATCCATTCCAAGAAGAACTGCCTTTTCTCTGCATTAGCTAAAATAATACCACAAGTGATACTAAATGCACTTAGCATAAGCACAGCAATCATTTCAGTGTGAAAAAGAAGATTCAAGGGTGTTCATAGAACTCAAATATTCAAGGAAGAACATTTGAAATGAAGCTACTATTTTAGAATAACTTAAAATGTACCACACTAAAGTTAATGGGAAAGAAAACCCAGCCCAACCACCAAAGAGAGCACCACCAACTACTCAAAGGCTGGCAGAAGTGTAGGCTGCATTAAATGTGCACATACCAGTTCCACATCAGAAGGTACATTCAGTCCCGGAGGGGCAACAAAAGGTTCCTCATTTTCCTCTGTGTTTTCTGTCTGAGCTGTTTCTACAAGAAATGACAGAATAAAACACTGTAGGAAAACACATGTCAAAGTACTCAAATGTTAAAAATATATATATATCTATCTAAAAGGATGTGCAATCAAGGAATTTATCAAATGCAGCTATATAAACCGCATTTGCACTGAAGACATTTAAATATGATTAAAAAGAATAATTTGTATTCGCTGTAGCAGAAATGTTCCTCTGAAAATATTCTGCTTTACAGACTTTTATAATAGTTGAAGTAAAAAGTTTACTTTAAAAAGTAACTTCTAGTATTATCTATTCTACTAGCCTTAAGAGAAACTGTATTCCCTTTTTCCCCCGTGACAGATTAGGCAGCACGAAGTGCAGGAACACCTGACCATGGGAGCTGTGGAAACAGCAGAACAACCTCATCACGCATGAGATGTTGCAGTGATTACTGCAGACAAACCATGCAACAAAGAAAGTTCACTTGTTTGGTTACATTCTGGTGGGTTGGTTTCTGTTTTTGTTGGGTTTTTTTTTAATGAACTCAGATAGTTTAACTCCACAAAGGAACAGAGAAATTTCAGCAGCAAAGAAAGAAGGAAAGAGCAGTGGACAAAGTAGAATAGACTGTTTCTTTTGGCAGCAGCTCCAGTTAACAATATCTGGTTATAGTCTAAAAGAAATTAATTAAACCCCAGAAAAGACAATGCAATTCTGCTTCAGTACAAAAGAGGAGAAACCCTTTGTACAGTGCAAGTAGCACAGACACTGACTGCCCTTACACAATCTCTCAGACACAGCAAAAAATGCTAAATAAGCTTTAGCGCATAAAATGACCCTGCATTGCAACACAACACCTTGGGGGGAAAAAAGCACATTCCATACCACAGTAACCCACCAAGGTGTAGTTAGGCAACCCAGTAATTAAATAAATGATCCTCATTTTACTAAGATATAGTTCAACAACATTTGAAAGCAAAGTTCACGTATTCCTTAAGAATGTGTGATTGTAATTATAGACGAGAACATGACAACTGAATTCTGTATTTTTTAGGACATGAAGCAGGCCACACTATGTTGAAGACAGAATTCTAATAATTAAGATGACCACATCTAAACTTAAAAATATACATTCTTATTACTATTTTATGCTTACAATGGTATTTTCTGTCTTGACTAAGAAACAGTGTTAGCAGATAGCCAAGGTAAGGAATTACTAGTTTTTACTGAACAAGAATCTGCAAGAGAGCAGATTTAAATTCCCTGAGTACTGCAGTATTGACTGTGCCATAGCAAGAAAACATTTAAGCTCATCAAGAACAAAGTCTGCAAAAACCCAGTAACAGAGTCCCATAAAGACTTTGATAAAATGCTTTCAGAATTTCTAATTGCATTTGAATGACACATGTATTTTAAACCCTCAACTGCAAGACAGAGAAATGCTATGTCCTCCCTCTCAATTTACTCTTGTTCGTTTTACCCCTTACCTCTTTGTTTTGTAGGCTGATGCTCCTCCTCCTCAGTGGGTTCTGAAGGGTCATAATAATCACTGCCATAACGGAATCCCACTGCATTATAGGTACCATCCTCTGCCAAAGCTTCACTGAGTCTTTTATATTCCTCCTCTTGAACAAAAATGCAATTGCTAACATAAGAACATATTCAGAAGCTAATTTATTAAAAAAAAGAAGTAATATTTCTTACTTTAGTTTCTAAATAAGAAGTTTTCATCAGACCATTTTAGCTTTCATTAAAAACTGAACAGAAAAACACAGCATGTACACATGCTGACCATTTATTTCTTCTTGAAGAGATACAGGCTGTGGATTAAGACCTTCTAATGCGATTATGCACATAAAAGCACAGAATTTAATTTAAACAACACTAAAAATGAAGCAGAATGTGTTTATTTTGGGGGGTCTGAAATCCCAGTCTGCCCTCAGAATCTGGGCAATTTCTGTGTGGATCTACAGTTAAACTATCCTGAGGTCCTCTCACATACGCAAAGACTCCCGTTTTTCGAATCCACTGGGTACTGTCAAGATAACATCAGAAAAAGAGAGTATAAAATTAGGAGTAAATTTAATTTCGTAATAATTTATTTAAACGTGCTTTTCTAATAACCATGTTATTCCTTGAGCAATACCTTGCCTTGCCTCCTCCTCAAGCAAGTCCGTATGCAAGGCTAAATACCTCTCTTCATCACAGAGGGCTTCTATTCTAGCCTCCTCTTCGGACAACTGATAATCTCTGTTCCAGGTGGAATACTCAGCATCATATTCAGAAAGGTCATGCAGGTGACCACGCCCATCATACCTGCAGGATGAAACAGCTGGTCAATGCAAAGAACTTAGGGCTTGGGTTTATGTGACTACTTAAATACTTACCCAATAAAAATGAAAAAAAAAATACTTATACGTTAATGCATACTCCTTTTTAGAAGTTACGATTAATTTTGCTAATCATTTGTCACCAACTATCGAAAATTTGTTTAATAGTCTAAAATCCTCTCAAAGAAACTAATAAATTATTACAATTAAAGGCAAAGGTATCCTTTAATAGTTTAAGTGGGATCCATTTCCTTAACAGCTCTTACCGTACGTGCTTCAACCAACCAATCAATGTCACTTGCAAAATACGTTTTTCTGGAAAGTCAAATAGCTTACATTCACACAAACCCGAGTACATAAATACCTATCCGTAAGAACCAAACGGTCGAAATTTCCTCGCTTCTTTCTGCTAGTCCCGAACTCTCAGGAGAAATCTTCACCATAGAAACTTGCGTCCATTGGAGGTAAAATCATGGCTAGGCTCGGCCCCTAGCCATTTGGCTGAGGAAATAAGTTCTGGGTTATGTGATAGAGAGACACACATACATAGGAACAGTAACATAAACATGCAATTTAAGGAGGTTCACTGCAAAATCGGCAAAGATCAATGATGTACAGTTCCTTTCTACTAAGAAATCACTTTATTTGCAGGAAAAGCACTGCAGTGGGATAATGTTTATGCATCAGTAAGAGAAACTGATTGGAAAGTAAAGCGACAGTAAACTTGACTCCGCTGAGGTGTCTTCCCACACACAACTCTTGACTTGTGCCAACTCGCTAGACCAAAAACAAAGAAAGTAAATATTCTTGTAGCAAAAAGCAAATGAAATATAGATCTGGTTAATCAAGCTCTGTCCACAGGCAAACTTGAACCCAAGTCTTCTCATAGCAATGTGCTTTTCTCAAAATGGTGAAAATGAAGACTTCCTGCTGCTGGAGATAAAAGGAATCTAAGCTTCCAAAGGAGTTTATAAGATTAGCAATTGCAAGCTGCCTTAACTCACAAATGTACGTTATTTGGTATTTCCGTATGTGTGTACAGACATGCACATACTTAATGTTTGCTCCCTACAATTTCTGCAACACCTGTGAATGAGGCTCTGCTGCACAACACCCCAAGAACGGCCTCTACCTACGAATGATATCAGCCACAGAAATGATTTGGATTAGAAGTGCGCAACACAACACATCCATTGTTGTGCGAGAAATGAAACATAGCTACGAACATTTATGGTTGTTTCATCCTGCCTTCGTGTCTATTCCAATTTAACAAATTTATTTCAATGATAACCATCATTAATGCTGCAAGCACCAAACCAATGCAAGGGCATTTCTTTTTTCTACAGTGTTATGGAAGGAAATCAAAAGACCTTCCCTTACTGACATTTTTCCAAGACAAATACAACTCTTAAGTCAAAAGAAGAAAATCCTGTCTAGCACCAAAGCAGTGATGGAACTAGGGAACAAATACTTGCAGTATGTCATGTGACCTTTTCAAACCAAAATCCTTCCATCTTTCCCACTGAGGTTTTCAGGGTCAGCCACAACTCTTAAATTATTCTTTCAGTGTTCCACTCAGACATAACCAACCTGACCTCCCATCTTCCCTCTCTACAGCAAAATACTCAGATAACTCTTTCTGAATGAATTTATTTCCAAATCCCACCCTGTACTGCTGAAACAACTCAAGAGACCAAAAGGAACATCAAAGCAGATTCTATTACTCTCTCTGGCACGAACCTATCTATCTAACCTTGATCTATCGCACAACAACCAAAAGAAGCCAGCCCTGACATAAAATTTCAATAGCAAGCACCCAAAATCAAATGCATTCTGTCTAACAAAATAAGTCATGGCACAAGTAAAAGTAAATAGGCCAAGAACTGCTTTTGGGGTGTCCCATCAACAACCTACAGTCAGATTATGTAGGAGAAATAGGAAATCCCCATTTCCTTTAAGGTGGATAAACACCTTTCCACCCCCCACACTGCCGCGTTCTCACCCAGAGAACATACAATGTGCCTAACAAGTACTCCCATGCAATCAGGCTCCCTTGGATTCCAAGTGAGAAAAGAGAATGTTTATGGTTTGCACTGAAAAGGAACAGATAATTCCCACTCTCCACCCTGCCGACCCTGCCCTAACAAGTGGAGCAGAAAGACCCATCACATGCTGACTGCCAGGAGGAGAGGAACCTCCCAACGCTGCCAGAGCGGAAAACCCCAAGTCACCGCAGGCGCGGGGGGCCCTGCAGCGTTACCGGAGCACTCGGAGCGCTGCGCCGGGAGAAGCTGCCTCCAGCCCCGCCACGAAGGTCCCGACGCGCCTGCAAGAGCGAGCCCTCTGCTCATCCCCCGCCCTCACTGCCCACAGCACAAGGGGAGGAACAGAAAGAGGCTATCACAGAAGATCTCGCAGCACAGTCTGGGGGTTGTGTTACACCGACCTATCGATCATGATCTTGGGGTCTCCCATCCAAGGAATAAGGTGTCGCCCCTGCTCCTGGTACTGAGCCTTCTCATCATCCCGAAACAGCTTGCAGGCATAGCCGAACACCAGCAGCTCCACACGGCTACTCCCGCCTCCACCTCCACCTCCACCTCCTCCGGGGGGCCCGGGCACCGCTCCCCCGCCTGACAACAACATTAGGGGCGGCGGGCCTGCTTCTTCTGCAGTCCGTCGAGACCCTCCGACCCCTCCGTACATCACCGGGGGGCGCAGCGAGGCGGAGACAGCTCGCAGGAGCACCGACTGTCCGAGCAGCGAGTCCCCGCACGGCCGGGCCCGCGCTAAAGCCCCCGGCCCCACAGCACCACAGCCGCCATCACCCGAAACAAAATGGCGCCGCTTCCGGTTCCGCTGGTGGCGGGGGGCAGCGGCCGGCTGGCCTTTGGCGACAGCAGATTCGCCGCAAGTCCCGGCAGCCCGAGGGTTCAATCCGAGGATAACGCGACTCCGCCGTACCAGCGAGGATATTACGCGTTTGTTGACAACGGCTGAGCCCGGCGGAGGCGGTGGGGCCACGGGCCTGGCCGCGACGAAAGTGCGGGAGCCCGGGAGAGCGCCTGAGGGGCCGCCTGAGGCGGGGCGGGGAGCGGCGGGCGCGGAACGTCCTTCTCGGCGGAGATGAGTCCGAGGAGCTTAAAAACAAAACCGAAACGTGGGCCCGCGTATCTCGGTGTCCGCCGCGCTGCCTTGGAAGCCTCCAGGGCAGGGGGAAGCTGAGGGGCCTTAAGGCAGTGCAGGGAGGTGCGGCACAATGCGCGGACCAGCCCGGGAAGCTCGAGGGGAAAGCCTGGAAGCCAGGATAGGAATCACAGAATCAGCTCGGTTGGGAAAAGACCTCTGAGACCATCGAGCCCAATCCATGACCGAACATCACTTTATGAACCAGACCCGGGCACCAAGCGCCACGTCCAGTCTTTTCTTGAAAGGGAAAAGGGAGGACTTGGGGCACTGAGTAAAAATTTTCGAAGAAAGTTTGTAAATCAGAGAATTTTTTGCTAAAATTGTGTGATCTGGGCTAGAATTTTCAATGTTGTGGACTTTGGGGTTAATACTTCGATCACTCTTCAACAAGTATGAAGAAAGGTGTTGTTTTGCATGTTTTGTAATAAAGTTCTGTAAGGAAGCGCGTGATGTTTTGTGGTCCACAGTGGGAATTATTCCATAGCCTTAGTTATGAGGGATTCTGAGTGCCCATAAATGCTGGCAGAGCTGCTGGGGTGTGTGAAAAACTCTCATTGTACAGAAAGGGATGAAATATGTAAAATAGGGAGGGAAGAAACGCAGGAGCACTGGAAGAGAGGTGGATAGTTTGTATCAGCATTTAGAAATACCTCCTACCATGTGAATTTATCAGAGGAGGAATCCAGAAACTTCCTTGGACCCTTGTTTATTCATCTGGACTGATGAAATTGGGAACAATAACACATGGTATAGTATCTTTCAGCAGCAGTAGCTCAGTGATGTCAGAAGGACTAAACATCTTAGTGAAGTCCTGGAATTGGAATATATTGCACATCTAGATCTATTTCAGAATAATTCAATGCTGGACAATACTCAGGGTTAACAGCACAAGCTGATAAAAAGATCAATGGCACTGATGCTTTCATGTTCAATGCAGTGATGGAAGAAGGAAAAATCCATCTTCTAAGACTATGGAAAAGAGACTATAATCTATCATAGTTTCCTATGTGTTCAAAAGTATAATTTATTTCTCCTGTGCTATTTTGTCACATACTCTGTGCCCATAATGTTCTGTTGGTTTGATCCAACATCCCCCTGCCTGGAGTATGCAGCTGTTGGAATTTCATCAAAAGTTAAATAAAACAACCAAGAAACAGAAAACCCACAAAACCTACCAAAACAGACACCCCTCTGGCAAACAAACAAAAAACCCCCAAGAAATGCACAGAAAATACTGGGAAATTAATTCAATTTGCATAATTTTATTGTTCGTTTAAAGAATCCTATGTCTCTTTGCAGAGCTCTGTTAGCTATCTGGGTAGGTCCCATACAAACATATGTCCCTATAATGAGTTACTTCATTCTTTGATTTTTTTTTCCATTAAATGTAAATTTAAGGACAGGACCAACTGTGTTGTCAAACAAATTAATATTTGTATTGTGAATGTTTTCATGATTATGGTTCAAAGTATACATTTGTAGAGTCAAATTTCAGCTTAAAATTTTTAAAACACCAGATAAAAATACCCAGCTAGGAAGAAGTAGCTTATTAGCCAGACATGGCGTCTTTTGATTTTGGATGAATAGAACTGGATTTCATCCTTAACGTGTTATTTTAGCAAAGTCCTGTAATTAAATGCTTCTTCATATTTGAGCAATATAAAAGCCTCTACTAAAAAGGCAGAACCTCTCTCCTGACAATGTAATGTAAAAAGCTTCTGTTGCTGAGGAACAATTCCTTTAAAAAATAATATGTGAAAATTATTCTTTCCTGTCTCCCTGAAAGGCTCCTTTTTACTGTCAGTGGCTATGGAAAGGGTGGTCATTATGCACAAACCCACAGTACAGAGCTTTTGGACAGAAGTGGGAGCAGTGGCCGATACCCCCGAGTGTTGGGCAGCCCTTCAGAAGAATCTCAACAGGTCAAGAGATGGGCAGAGAGGAACGGTCTGGAATTCAACAAAGGCAGATGAATGTTCCTGTACCTGGGGAGCAGCAACCGTAGGCACCAGCAGAGACTGGGGATGACCTGCAGGAGAGCAGCTCTGCAGAGTGGGACCTGGGGGTGCTGGTCCCTTCCGCTGTGACCATTCTGTGATTCTGTGATAAGCGGGTTCAGGTGCCCCACACTGCAGCTGATGCTCATGGCTTGGGACCTGACCCCACACGAATGCTGGTGTTCAGCACCTACCATGTTGCTGAAAGTGGTCCTGTCTGTCCGGTGGTCTACAGTGTTCTGCCCTCTTCTCTCCATGGGAATCTGTAGGATAAAATACGTCTCTTCAAAATATTTTTAATGTTCTCTTACTCACCCTGGGTGTTTGTCACTGGAAAAGAGTTGAATAATCAGTAGTTATTTTGCAACTACTCTGGATAGCTTTAAATATACGAAATTGAAGGTTTCCCTGTGTCAGGGTTTGGGATACTTTTTT
>VYZT01021728.1:21067-47482 GCA_013400735.1 Pomatostomus ruficeps
CATTATATATATATATATAAGTAAAGGACTGTTATTCCTCTTTTCTCATACCATTGCCTGAAAGCCTCTTGATTTCAAAAATTTTACCAATTCAGAGGGAAGGGGGTTGCATTTTCCTATTCTGAAGGGGAGCTTCTGCCCTCTTCAGCAATACCTGTCTTTGAAACTGAGACACCCTGAAATTTCCATCAGTGTCTGCCAGAGCATCTGCCAAGCAGCACCATCCCTGTCATGATCTGTAAAGATCCAGACAGGACCTGGTCAGTCAGACACTCCCTGGTTAGTGCTCTTTAATCTCCAAGCACAAGATCAACTGCTGCAGGGTTGCTGTGAATGCTGCCAAGCATCAGTTGGAAACTTGTTGTTTGAGGAAATTAAAGCAAAACAAAACTTATTCACATAACCCCAGTTTGGATAAGGGGTATAGTTTGGAAATATGCACAGCCAGGATTGCAAGTGTAACATGAAACGGGCTGAGCTTTTTGACTTTTAGTGTATGTACTTATTAAAGATATTGAAAGAGGTTTCAATTGCAATGAAGTAGTATTTTCACGGGAAAAGAATTATTGTGTCCTAAATAGCATTTTTGTAAGGATCAGCAGATGGAAACTGAAGCAAGACATATGCCAGTTTAGAAAGATTGAACATACATAACAACTGCTGCAATAAATCTATATTTCTGTGCCCTGAAATGCCTTTGAGCTAAGCTTAAGTATCTTTTTGGAAGATTAACTTTGGCAAAATATGTGTTAAGCTTTAGTCAAATGTAAATAATTGCACTAAGTCTAAGAGTGATACTTATCCATTAAGCCATTTGATTAGATCTTCTGGGTAGCCGGCTCAGGATGGAGTGTGTCTGCCTCCAAGAGGGTTGGAGAGGTGTTAGGCAGTTGCACGATTCTGAATGAAAAGCATGTTTCATATTAGATTTGAGTAAAGTGTGAGTGGAAATTGTGATGGGCCCTAAGACAATATTGTGTGTGCAAGTAGCTAATCAATGGACATTTTGGAGGGGCTAAGCAATGTGCATGTTGCACACCATGCAGAAATAGTGTGAGCACAGCTACCAGGCTAATAACCTGCTGGGAAAACATCTTGAACATGATGGGAACATTACAGCTCCACACTTGTGTAAGCTAATGCAGTCTCCAAAACAGGATGTTTCCCCATCAGCCATTAATGGTGAAGAGGAATCGTACTGTTCCAGAGATTCCTTTTCCCTTTGCGAGTGTCAGTAATTGAATGGCAGGCATTCGGAAGACACAGAGGGAATTTTTACAGGTTTATGATCCAGAGCATTTGCTCAGCTCTTAACTTCTGCTGGTGTTGTGTTCAGGCTGACTCACAATATACATACGACTCTCCTTTGAAATAGGGTGTAACCTCTGCTACCTCCTCACAACCTTTGACTTTCATGTCCGTGGATCCAAAAACATCAAATATATCACCATTCACTGATGATTTACTGGGCTGTGTCTGCTGGGGCAATCCAAATACTTCCATACTCACACAGAGCAGATAAAGTGCTGTGGCAACACCCATTGTTTCATTTTTATAAAAGTGTATTTTTGTGCTCTGAGCTACTCATTATTGTCTTCCATGGTGGTAGCACAGGGAAAGAATGGCACATTTCCTATAAATCGGCATGTGGTGCTGGCTTTCTGTTGCGAGAAATATTGTTTATTAGAGGAACGGTTCGCCACACTTACTGGCAACTTTTCTCATCTATTTAAGTGATAGATGGAAGCAGCCTTACTGCATGGCCAGATGCATCTATGGTTGTGTGCTGTGTTTTTCTTCATGTAGGAATAATGTATGGTTTGAGTCACTTATGAGTGTGTTGTGGTCATCTACAGACCCCAAATTTCGCAATGGCTGAAGCATATAATTTCTTTTAAGACTTGTTTCATTGATACTGCACAACTTCTGGAAATTAAGCCCTTGTAAAAATGTACTGATGACTTCTACAGAGAAATCGGATTGTACCATGAAAATACAAGGCAAATCTATTATTTTGGATAACTCCTACCTTCTTTGTCCTGCAGAAAAAGGACAGGGTGTAACAAGGAAAAAGGGGGACTTTCTTCCTTGGTCAGAAGATGATGTTCAGTAATGCATGAAGTGTGTAGTAAAACTGAGGAGGAGCTACTGATTTTAAGCCCTAGTCTTTTGAGCCCAGGCACAATTTTTTAAGCTATTTAAAGCTAGCTGTTGCTCTGTGAAGTCCAAATAAAAGTTTTGCCTAGAAAGATTTTGAAACTGAACTACATTGATTACTACTAAGTTTAAGAATATGTCGAACACTAAATTTTCTGAAGAAAGACCACGGAAATTATTAATGTAACTCTGAGCTGAAGCTGAGTGATAAAACTTGGCTCCTGGTGAAGGTTAAATAATACACAAAAATATTTTGTGATCATTTTGTCTTAATCCTTTTGTGCAGTGAAAAGCTAGTGTCACATGAAATGGGGAGACTTCTTGACCCCTAGTATTTAATTTGTGTGTCAGCACTGAGGTATCAAATTATCTCCTATTTGCTGTACTGCCTCAGCTAAAACAAGAACATAAAACCAGCTCTTGACTGCAGCAAGTGTAGTGTCCTAAGAAAAAGAGCATAAAAATTTGCATCAAAACAGAATCGAATTTTGCTCAAATGAGACAAAAGAATAAGAAGGAATCTTATTACTCTTCCACTGAGCAGCTGCTGTGATTGTTAATTAGGGAAAGAAATGAAAAGCTGTCAGTTCTTTTTGGCACTTTGTTTCTAATGCACCAGCAGAGGAGCAGACACGCCAGAGCTTGTGAGAGATTTTTCATTTGAACTTCAAAGAGCAGGGGAGTTCTCCACTGAACAAGGTAATGCTGTTTCTAATAACAGATGTGAACCATACAAATCTATTGAGAACCTGTTTATTTCCTTTTTTAGTTATATAGTTTTAGGATAACAAAACAAATAAATCTAAAAGCTAATCTACTCACTCTAGGCTCCTTCCTTCTTGTGACACATGCATGTGAATATCAGGCATGCCTGGCATTACTGTGAGCTTACTAAAATGAAGCACACATCAATGATTTGTAGGACTGCATTTACAAGGCTCTTCTGAGGAACAGAGTAATAACCTCTGTAGCCACAAACGCAAGCACAGATACCTACTTGCATGAGTCTGTACTGCAAAGGAGCTGTATAGATGCTTGCATGGCCAATAAAAGGATAGCCTGACCTGTGATTAAATCATAGGACTGGAGGTCAAAAGTCTGATGACTTCACGCCCTTGTGTCATCACCGGTATTTGTACCTGAGCCTTGCTGTACATCTGCCAATCAGTGCAGCACAGCGGCTTCTGTGGCTGAACAACACTGGCTTTACAGGCTCTCTTGCAAAACCTCTGGCTTTGCAGGGTTTCAGCAGAGGCTGAAATGCTTGAATTATGGGAAACAATTAACTGAGGAAGTTAGTGTGAGTCTGTCTGCATCAGCCACACACAGCCCCTTGTAAGCAGGAGTGTGAGTCTTTGCTGGCTGTTGGAATCTTTTGGAGGAAGCAGCTATTATTGGACATCAAATTGCTTATTAGCTATGGATTTTTTGTTTAAAATGATGCTTTATTTGTGCCTCTTTTACAGTCTTCCAGCCAGACGAATTATGATCATGTCAAACTCTCAATCATAAGCATTACAGAACTAGAGGACTAGCAAAAATTTGCTTAATTGCTTTATGCAGTGGATCAGGAAAAGATTTCATTATTTGAAGTACCAGTTCAGGTACAGAATTTTATGCTATCTTAGAGAAAAGCTTTTGCAATAGGTATAATCTGTTTCTGTGTATACATTATACATTCATTTAACAGTAACATTTCTTATGCATGAATTGCCTGAAAATATGCTGATTATAACAGTATGTTTGTCTGCAACAAAACATTGTTCTGTGCCTGTGGGTTACATATTAAAATACTTTAATTAGAGAAGATGGATTAATCTGGAAACTCATACAGTTTTACATCACGAGTGACACAGTGTTTACATGGTGTGGTGCTACTGTGACCCTTTCTCAATTCTAGTCTCTCTCTCTCTCTCTCTGTTGCTACTTTTACATCTCCAGGCTGATTATTGTGTTTTCAATTCTACAATAGGGGCAAAAGACTGATAATTCATGCCAGCATTTTGGAGTAGTTTGAAGCTAACTGAGTTATATATAGTAGGAACGAAATCCCGTTTTCATGAAAGTTGATGGTAAAATTCTCATTGAATAAGGTGGGACCAGAATTCTGATTCCAAGTAGGAAATGAGTTGTACTAAGCGGGCATATTATAAATATGCAAAGCACCTCTGGATAACTCAAGTGGCATAGGATTGCAAATAAAATACCTCTTTAATGTCTCACAAAAATTACTTGATTATTATACTTTCTAAATAACATCAGTTGATGACCTCTCTTTCAGAAGTGTGTGGGTTGTTTTTTGATTTGTTAAGTAACCTTGATGATAACAAGGTTACTTAACAAATCCAATAAGTTTTAGGTTAAGTAACCTTGATGATAACAATGCAATCACAATCCCTTCCAAATAAATGGCTTGAAAATACGAAGTATATTTAATCTCATTAAGGGTAACCGCATGGAAAAAAAATTAGCACGCCTTGTAATGAAGCTGTCGGTGATGTCATATGGAGGCTGAATACTGCAAATCAATGCAAGTTGTTCCTGTCAGCATTCAGGAAACAAGAACGTTAAAATCTGGCAGTGAAATCGTAAAATGAATTGAATTTTAAAACTATGAATTTCTCTGTCTTGTAGTACCTCGATTTAGCTAGATTTGTAGCAAGCCTCTTACTAACTGCAGAGGAGAGAGCTAGGGAACAGGCACGTAGAGTGTCACAGACTAACAGAAATAGGAACAAACCTGAAATTTCCTTGAGGCACTTGAACTCCACGGCTCCCCACTTTTTTGCTGCAGTGTTTTTAACTGAATTCCTGCGAACAAAATATACAGACAAGTTCCAGTTGTTGCCGTATTAATGCCAAGAGGAGAGATGGCAATGTGTTGGGACTCTACACTGACACCTACACAAACTCACAAATGGGTAGAACAGACTTGGAAAAAGCACCGCCCTCATCGCTACGAGGTGGGTTAATCTTTCTCAGGCTTTGTGGTCTGTGCTAGTCTGCTTTCTCCCCGAGGATTTGCAAAACGCTTTGTGCACTTTAACAGTACGGCGGTGATGACTTTGATATCAAACTGCTGTCACTTGTCAAGCAAAGCTTGGCAGTTGCTTAGCTGCTATTGGCAGTACTATAAAAGTGCCAGGTAGCAGCCAGCACAGCTGCTTGCACACAAAGGAAAAGTGGGCGGATAAATAGCAGGTAAATTTCTTAATTAGAAATGTAAGAGCTTGTTAGAAGGCGGTTGTACATTATGATGAACTTCAGTGTATGACTTGTTGCATACAACTGTTTTAATCTTTTCATGGAGTACTTTGCTTGATAGATCTACTATTTTTAAAAGTAATTTGAGATCCTTAATGGGCACCTCAAGTATCCCATTCAATGGGAAACAGCATCATTAGTGCAACATAGAGAAACATGCAGATAACCAGTGAGTTAACAGTTCCAGAAAGTGCTTTACACGTAGTAGAGGAGTCTCCTATTCACTCAGTGGTATTGTCTGACTACTCAGTGGAGTGGTCTCAGTGATTTATTGCCCTCAGCAGTAGGCTGCATAGTTTAGACAGATTAGTCTCTGACTTTTGGAGAGGAGTACTTCTTTTCTGCCTGTCAGTTTCTATACCTTTTAAAATGGCCACATTTTTAGTCAGGCAATTATCATTTTGTCATTGTGGTTAAATGGAAAAGAGCATTTTATACAAATGACTGCACTAAGTATGTTTCAGTATTGCTGAACCTAAACAATATGCTTTTCATCTCATATCCCTATCCATCTGTAATCTTCTCTTCCCTGTCGCTGGAGCAACACCACAGACCAGCTGCTTGCTCACATGTGGAGATCTTATTGTAAGTCATCTAATTTGTAGTCAAATCAAGAGAGGATGTGCTCCTTAAAAAGCAAAGGGTTCCTTGGGGTGAAGGTTTGCGGCAGGCTCTGGTGTGACTGGAGACAGCAGTGCATCAATAGTAAATTTAAATTGGATTTATTTTTTTTGAGTAGTCATTTTACACTTGTGCGTTGTTTATTCTCAGATGGCAGCATAGCTGAATAAAAACACATCGTCAGCTAATCATGATCCTTCACACAACTAGGAGACTTGCAAGGATGCACGTAGTAGCTAAAGGACTTTCATCAAATGGAGCAAGTTAAACTAGAAATGTTTAGTCCCCGTTGTGATTGGAATTGTCACAGCTCTGACCTCACAGAGCAGTGATCAAACTGCAGCAAGACACGTGATGTCCCTGGTCTAACCATAGTTTAGGCAACATACAGTGAAGATACTGTCGGAATAACTCCAGGCAGCAGCTTGCACCGATGCATGTGCTGTCTGCATCTGCCGGGACATTTACCTGGAATACCTGGACAGCAGTTACACCCTCCTCAATGGTGTTTAAGCAGGTGTTAATGGCTGTTCCTTCTCAGGGAAGATCCACGGAGCTTCCACTCTGTAGCCCTCCCTACTCTCACTGTCAGCCTCGTGCTTGCATGTCTGAAGGTTGTGTGGATGGTATATAGGGATGCTGGAGGCCTGGTTCAGAGCAGTAGCACAAAATCTGCTGCTTTTGAGTGTATGACTCCTACTGTGAGCCCCCTATTCCCACCTACTAACACCGTGGTGATGGTTTTGGGAGTCAGACTAGTGTTTGTCCATGCTGCTGTTCTGGGCTGTTTACAGTTATATTTTTTATAAAAGTGCATTTATTATGCCATAAATGCCTCTAAACTGACAAAAATGGTACCTCTTTCATTGCGTGGTGACGACTCATTACTGCATATCTTGGAGATGATTTTACTCTATTTTGCTTCTCTGTTTTGTATCACCAGATAAGAACACAACTTCTCAAAGGGAAACATGGATATTAACTCCACACATTTGTGCCCTGAATCCCTGAGCAAGCAACCAGTTGAAAGTTATGTGTGCTGAGCAGGGGGTCTGGCACTGCCTGGCAGGACATGGATGGGGCAGAAGTGTAGTGTTCTTTCTCTCAGTGGAGGCTGTTTGGGTCTTACTCTCTGTTAGCTGCCAGTTTTTGTTAGACCTAGAGGCACTCACTTAGAAAGCATTTTCTCCACCAATTTTGTTTGAAACCAGCCAACAGGCTTAGAAGTGAGGTGGATGCAATATTAACAGCAGATGAATAGGCAGATGGCACAACTGCATATGTTTCATTTCCTGTGGGAAACCAGACACAGTTCTCCATCAGTAACTCGCAGTTTTGAAACATTTAATAGGAAGTAGTTTGAAGCACACTTCTGTAAATTGCAGGAACTTCAATGTGATGCCCTAATCTTTGTGCATAGTTTAGTCCTGGGTGAATAATCACATACTGAAACCTCCCTGTATCTTTAGTGATGCATATTTTATTATATTTATAGTTCCTCTATGCTGAAATTCCCTATCTGTGAAATGGGAATAGCACTCCCTCTTACCTCCTCTCAGCACTGTAAATTGAACCTCATAAAAATCCTGTAAGAAGTGCTACTGAAAAGCTGACAAGGAAAGAGAATTTAGTTTTCAAACTAGGATTTACCTATGATGCAGAAGGAAGGGCCAAATTCTCGGCAATAAAACAAAGATTCCCTGTCAGTAAAACTGTGTGGTACTGCCAGCCTGTGTGTGAGTGAGGCTGCAGTCCCGGGGATAACTGGTGTGTAGTCACACACCTCATGGCACTGCCATAATGCATTTGTACAGGATGGTTTAGCTAAGGTTGGGCAACTAAGATTGTCTCTGGCATTTCCCAATGCTTGGCTTTTGTAGTTTACTAACACCCTGTAAGCTCCTTTGCACGTAAGGATGTGTAACAGCTGACTTCCTCCCCTACAGAAGTGCCTCCCTGCACAAGAAATACAGGGACATGCTCTGGTAATGAAGGAGATCAGTACAAGCCATCTGGTTTTAACCCATATGTGAAATACCTACCTGACCACAAAGCAGCTTAAAATCCAAAATTTCCCTGGAACAGTCACGTAAGAATCTCTGCAAAAGTACCAGGAGCACCAGCTGTCACACTTTCTTATATCAAACATACGGGAAGCAGAAGCTGTGAGCAGTTCTTTTGCATTTGATGGTTGGAAGTGGTTTGACACTGCATTGATAAGATAAAAATATCTGAGGAATCACATGGCGCAGATACACAGCAGATTTCAGGAATGAATAACTCAGTATCCCACCTGTTTTCCTTTTTGTCAACAGTTTGTTCAAATCCCAAGATGAGTATTCCAAAATGCAGTGTGAAGATCAGTCTTTGGTAACATTCTCCTAACCGACTCTGACAAATGGTGTGTCATCCTGGAAACATACTTGACAATTCCTCTGTGCATCTGGAGGGCTACCAAATGCGTCTGCTCTTCCGTGAGAGCTTAGATCTCCCTAGGGCCAGGAAGCCTCATCAACTTTTAAAACCTGAGTTTCGGAGATCAGTTTGACATGAGAGACATGATAAATAAGGTCTGACACAGGAAGGAGTTCTTGTGTTCCTGTTCTCATTTGGCTGTCAACATGTGATGAGGATATCTTGAAGAATGCAGGAGTTCTTGCAAATCCAATAACTCACCTGTGGTTGAGGCCTGGATGGATTACAGAGGAGAGCATTAATGTCTGTGAAAACATGTAAGAAAGTTTTCTAGATGTTATCTAGAACATGATTGTTAAAACCTTTCTTACTGGTTCAATGGTCAGTTCTTCTGCACCTTTAACTGCCAGTGTAGAATTGTTCTTTTTTTACAGCCTTCATATGTTACATAATATGGTTCGAAATCTGACATTGGATTGTTGATACCTTCTGGAAACAAAAAAAAATAATGACTCAGTCTGTCTCGGAAACTCTGTTTTGATTTGTCAGTAGTTTTGCCTTTGAAAGTCACTGTGCTCTCCTGTTTTCTAGCAGAGAATTTTATCTTGAAAAGAAAGCCAGAAAGGATACTAGGAAAAACTAAAAAGGAGAATATGGCAAAGGCTGAAAAAGTTTATTCATAGGAACTTTCCAAAATTCATCACTGTTTATACACTTGAAAATATGACTGCTGTTTTGCCCTTGAAACAACAGATAGGCGTAACTATTAACTAAAGCTTTTATTAATGGGGGAAAGAGGGAATGTAGACACCTTAAGAGCTCTCTGTTCTCAGTACTGAAGTGGTGTGTCCTTTGTTTTTGAAATTGTTATTAGAGTAAAAGGTGCAGCTCCTTGATAAGAAGCAGTATCTAGTTAAAGATGTACCATCACTTCTGCCTTTCCAGGGAATTGTTTCAAATGAAGAGACAGTGACTGTCAGCTTTCTGTGAAGAAAGGTCAGGCCATCAGCCACCTTGCTTATCTTACGTCAGCCAAATGAATCATGAACAGGCTGCTGCTGCCTCACAAGTTCCTTGAACATTTTGCAGCTTCTTTTGTCAATGAGGAACCCATATAGGGCCCCCAAACTGCTGATTGCTCTTCACATCCGGCTGTATGTTACAATAGCTATTTTTTCCTCTCTGGTGATTCTCTGTCCATATGTCTGCTGTGCTTCTTTTTTACATGCACTGGAGAAACACTTTGCAGAATGAAATTGTTCTGCAGAATCCTGGGGTGTGCTCATGACCAGTGTTTTGATTAAACTGGATTTTTTAAGAAACCTAGCAATATGTTAGAAGCTTTTGCTGTATTTTGGAAAGGTTGATTTGCACCATGTTCCTCTCAACTGGAATGGGTTTTATCTCAATATTATATTTGGAAACTAAGGCACGGAGATGTGAGAGCATGAGGTGATTTGTTTAAGATCACAGAGTATAACTCTCCCTAACTTGGACATGGTCCTTGGCTAAAGTGTCTAAATGACTAAAGCTGATTTCTGCAAGAAAAGAGAAAGCTCTGACCCTGTGGCACTGCAGGAAGCAGAGCTGGTTGTCAGCATCACACCCAAGGAGTTTTCTTTTACTACGAGTGACCGTGATGGGTGGCTACTTGCATTATAGCCAAGATTAGAGGTTTAAATATCAGTTCGAAGTACACTGCGGGACATTTGGTGTGAACACAGCAAAAGCTGGCTGCTTGTCCCAAATGTCTCATATCTATGATCTAAAAAGAGAAGCAATGACTTCCTCCTCCTAAGAGGGTTTCCTGTGCAATGCCATGAACTGCGTCTTTGCTTTGATGTGGATTTTTGCCCTGCGTGCAGAGCAGTGAGGATTTGCCTATTCAATCAGTAGTGTAACAATTTGTGATAGACAGAGCTCTCTTCAAACCCAGTGAACAGAGGTCTGTGTGCCCTGTAGGGGCCTGGAACTCACTGCATCATCATTTTCCTAGGGACGCCACCACCAAGAGGAATTCCAGCTAACACACGGGGTGACAGAGGCATTAATATCAGAGCTGTTGCTGTTTCTATGTTGTCTAATGACTCGCCTGTTTGAGATAAATTATGCACAAAGAGAGGAGACTGTTAGTATCCTTCCTGATATGTGAAGTAGAAAAACACTCCAGTCAACTCCCAAAGTGTGAAAACTATTTTGTATTTCAGTAATTCCCTTATTAAAAATGAGCAGAACCTAAATAATGCAGAATCTTGTGACTGCTCTGTTTTAATTAGTTCCTCTTTTGTTTGCATTCATTTGTTCAACCACAGCACTCTGTGCCAGCCATTGACTGCATAAATGCAAGTGATGGCAAGAGTTTTCTTTATGTGCTTAATCCATTTATTGAAATGTTCACTTTAGCTTTTCTTTTTTTCTTAAAATACTAAAGGATTAGGTGCCAAGTCCATTTGAAATTCAGTGGATGATGGACATCAATTCCCTTAGGCTTCTTCAAAAGTCCCATTTGCTTTCTCTAGTGACAATTATCAAGTATCTGTGTTTCAGCTAATAAATTAAGCTTGGCAACAACCAACCTGTTTGTTCTGTGATGTGAGGGAAATGGTATCTATCCATGCAACTGTGGGAAAATTGTTCGGGCAGAACTAAGAGTAAACAATTAAGCAAAAATATGGATATCTTTTGGTATTCCTTATCCCACCTTTCTCACACACACAAAATGTGTTTGTATATGCAATGAGATTTCTGTTTAAATTTAATAGAAAGAGTGTGCTGAAGTGTTAGTGTCTCTAACACAGTGGTGTGTACAGTGCTCGGCAAAATATTTGTGGATGTGACTTTATGCCTAAGTGTAAGAAATTATGTCATAGCCATAATTGATCCAAGGAGGATTTGATGGTCACATCTAGGAATAGCCAGAAAATACAAAAAGTCATGAATGATTTGGCCTTGTTTTGGACATTAGGCAGCAATGGTGTGTGCTTTCTTTCCCCTATCCCCAAAAGTCTGTGCTCGAGTATAACGAAGATGGTCATTGAAAGTCACATCAAAGAATAGGTCAGAGCATGTCAAGGAGAGATAATGTTTTGTGAGAGAGCAGCAAATCTGTTTTCATGCAAGAATGAGAGACATGAGAAGCACTGTAAAAAGAATATGGGATGTTTTGTATGGATGTTAATAAACTCTGCCTTTTCTTTGTTGAGAAGGTCAAATGAGAAACACATCTCCATCTCCTCACATCAGTCATCCTTTTCACCTTTTCTTCCTGTGTGTTCTCTTAAAGGGACTGATCTATGTTTGACAAAAAAAAAAAAAAGAAAAAAAGAGGCTGAGATATCATTGACTTATACCAGTTCAATGGTTTTATCCTGCAAGACAGTTGAGGAAAAAAAATCCAGTTTTCGATACTATCTTTGCCTCTTTCAGTCCTGCATTCAGCAGCTTCCCAGTTAAATCTCGTCTATCAGCTTCCTGGGTTTTGTACTTTCTCATTGTTTGTGTACTGGCAATGTGTAGAGTTCCCAGAAACCATGAACACACAAAAGAGAAATGTATTCTTCAATCATTGTATTTGAATCATATTGGTAATGTTAATAACTAGCCATAAGATGAGGCTGACTTTCAAATGGTTTTATTCTTTCTCAGGAAGGAGGATGTGTGTTTTTAACAAATGCAAGCCAGAGACCACAGAAAAGGATCCGCAATAACACAAATTTTCACCTATTAATTTGTGTTATTCAGAACCACAAACCATCCTAAACTTTCTGTAATGGAGCATAACACTAACCAGGGATAGGATGCTTGGCTAGCATATGCCACAGTAATTACAGAATTCATAATTAGCTGTACAGTCTATAGGAAATGGATGACAAACTATCTGTATAATTTATGACCTCTTTCTGCTAATTTGATTCTGCCATGCATGAAGTTCAACTCCCCTGTTGCCTTCCAGTCATTGAAAATATGTTTATACTGATGCATCTCTGAAAGGACAGAGAGATGAAGGATAAGGATATTGTACACTGTGACAGAAGTGAGGTGAACAAAATGTTCCTAAACTATTGTGCAATGTCTCCCATTTTAAATCATGACCAAAAGAGATACTGCTTGCATAAGCTATTGCCTTCACGATGTTATCAGTCTTGATTTGACCACAGAATTCTCATAGAATTTAGTGACAGGAATGAACACTGCATCCCACTCTGAAATACTTCCTTGCTACTGACATGACTTTTTTGCAGCTTTGGTAAGTGTAAAAAGGAAAACTTTTTACTGTTTACGACTGAAAATGAGAAGAATGTGAGAAAGGAGACAGAGCATTCTAAAAAATGCTTTTTCTCTGATCATTTCAGCGCTCCTCAGACTTTTAGCCTGGTATCTAGTAAACCCCTCCATCCCACCCATCTCCCACCATAACACCATTTCCACCCTTATCCCAACATCAGCTCCCATACAGAGAAACAATTTAAGTTTCTGGGATGTTAATTGTTCCACTTCTATTTCATAGGGAAAATTTTATATAATAATAAAAAAGCTACATTATTTTGCTGTGAGATAACAAGGTAAAGCTTATTCCTCACCTATGGTACAGACGTTTTAGATAATATATATTTATTATGGTAACACCACAGAGGCCCTTGGAATCTGCAGGATTGGCTTAGTGTAGCTCCTTACGATTCTCCTGCAGCTTTTTGCTTTAGGTTTCCTCTCATGATCTTCCAAAGGCAGTGAGAGTAATTACATCCATCTCTTGGCACATGATGAAGCTGTAACAAATGCTCTCACAGCTTTGGTCTGGCGTGTTTCTTCCCAGTGTAGAGCACCCATCCCCACATGGACAGGGACGAAGAAAGGCTCTGAAGGGAACAGATGTTGACTACTCGTGGAAATGTATCTGTACCTTCAAGCTGCTGTTTCTCTTCCACCACCCCAGCCCCCGTCCAGCTCCACCTCTGCCTTCAAAGACAGTTTGAAAAGCAAATACATTTATGTTACCCTTTGATCTAATTTCATCTCAGTAATTTCTCATGTTATAAACCACTCAGAGTGAATAAACCAGTAATTAGACATTATGGTCGACTTAGGTGTAATTAGCTATTTAAAGGAGGGCTAATTATGTTGTTAATGAAATTTATAATTTTGGTGAGGGAAAAGGGGATGATGTTAAAATACATCTATAAGACTCTAGTTAATGCATAGAGTTAGCAGTCTGCTGCTTTTCTGTGTTTTGCTCTCTAACTCTTCAGCCCAAAGATGCTCCGTTTTCCTGGCAAGCCCTGCTTCTCTCCCTTTCAGTGCCTGCTCAGTATGGGGGTCTCTCTGCTGACCACAACAATGGACAGAGGGCAAAGCCCACCCTTTCCCTTGGGCACCGAGTGGGCACAAATGGTCCAGACTGTCATGGTCTAGAGGGAGCACATCAGGAATTCTGGATGGTGACTTGTCCGCCATCCCCTGACCTCCTGGCCAGCGCTGGGGACAAGTGACCAAGGTGTGCAAGTGGGAGGCAGCCAGCTGGGGACTGTAAGGCAGGTGTCACTTTATCAGAAAGTTTATTTTCATGTTGCAATATGAAACACCAGCTCTTGTTCTGTTTTTACTGTGGATGTTATGTCAAAACAATGTAAAGCACCCCAAGGAGAGAGAAGGAGATTTTGGACAACTGCGTATGCATGAGAACTTCTCACATTCATCCTCAGCCTGACACAGAGAGCTGTGCGCATCTCAGACGTTTGATTCACTTTGACTGTGGACCCTGGAATGAAAGTCAGTGTAGCCACTTTCACTTCTCTGGATGCTTTTTCTGCATTCAGTTGCTTCTGATCTTTCAAAAACCAGTGTCAATAGTAGAGTAATAGAAGGGATGTTGTGCTGCTCTAACCTCATCATGAAAACAAATGCTAATTACATCTGCATGAACAAGAGGGACATTGTCAGTCTGTTTAAAATCAATCACCAAGCGCAAGGAGGTTTTTTCAAGATCAGGGTCAACTGGATTGGTTGTAGAAGGTTAAAAGGTGTTTTTTAAATTCCAGAAAATACCACTAGACTTCTAATTTGGATTAATTGGGGAATAATTCTTTTTCTTTCAATTACATTAATGCTTTATTCCACATAGAAACCTATTTAGTTTCACAGTGAAGAAAGCTTGTTCGTGACTCTCAGTAGTCTAGTCCCAGAAGAATGGATAAAAAGCTGGTTTCTTCCTGTCTCACATTAAAGATATGTGCTTGTTACAGGTATTGTTTAACCTGTGAAGTCTTACCTGTAATCCAACTGCTGCAGGCTCCATTAGTGTGCGTTGTATTTTCCTGGAGCCCACAGGGAAGGAGGTATCTCTCTCTCTTATCCTCTGTGCTATGAAAACAACAGCGGTTTTGTCTTTGTGGATCTTCTTTCTCTTTGGTAATTATTCCTTGAGGCTTCATGGACAGAAAGGTGTACGACAAAGCTGCTAACAAGGAAGAAGAGCCACATTTGGCCTGGAATTTCTTCAAGAGAATCCCTGCTCCTTATCCGGGATATTTTGGTGACAGGTCTTGCTAGTCAGAAGTCTCTGGCATAGAAGAGAATTAACCAAACTCACAGGCTTCATCCCAGCAGAAGACCCTGAGGACTGAGCTGATAGGAAATTACTGCAGCATCAGATTCACCAGCTCATTGAAGCTGAGTTTAAGGGGATTCCAAAGATACACTGAGGGCCGCAGGATTTTTGAGATTAAAGAGATGACACACAACACAAATATTTTTGTTATTAAAACTTAATTTAATTTTTAATGAAAATGTAAGAATAATAAATGGCAGGGCAGGAAGTTGAGCCAATTTTTGTAAATAAGTATAGAGCTTGGGGTATTTTAGAACAAAGCAAAGGAAGCTGGGTCTTGTGCAAAAGTTATTAAATACCTTAATCATACATAGAGATGAGATTTAGATTCAAGTAAAAGCTACATTGCACCTAAACTCCTAATCCCTTTAAAACAAAAACCCTGAACATTAACCAGAAAATGACTGAACTGCTTCTATTCATGTTAAAAAAAACCCCAAAGCCCCCAATTTAAATACCATCTGTTTGACTTTGTGGAGCAGCGAAGAGGAACTGCTACAGAAATGCCAGTCAGTGCTTTGTACACCTTCCAAATGGCCTAAAGCTCCAGATAAAATGCAGTGCCATTCTCACCTCGTATGAGGTGGTAGAGTTTTCCAGGAATGCTGCCCAGCAGCACTTCTGCCTTCTGCCCAGGACCACATTGTCGTGAAGCTTGGCACAGGCCACTGAGTGAAGCATGTCTGCGTCTCTCCTGTTCATCAAGGGAGCAGTGGAGAGCTGTGCTATCCCAGATAAAAGTTTCTAGAGATTCTTGAGGGGAATAGACCCAGTGAAGGTGATAAATTCCATTTTATTCATCCTGGACTCTCCATGCTTTAACTGATCCATTTTGCTTTGTGCTTCAAAGTAAACGACTTTTTGTTCTCTTTGATGTTTACTTTCAATTAGATAAGTCTTTTACTCCTATCAGCACTACTTTCAATCTACTTACAGTCTTTCTCCACTTCTGTGGTAATGAATGATAGTAATGATGATAATGAAACTGAGGGCTTGTAGCAGGCTGGAGAGAGAGGGAAGTGATGTGATTGAAATCCCACTCCGTGGCCCTAAATTCTTCCACTATTTTCTGTTTTCTGTATAACTGAATGTTGTACCTATTTTGCTGTCTTTTTATGCTCTTGCATTTCTTTCACTGGTACAGCTTTCCGTGCATCTCTTCCATTGAGTTTTACATTTGACATGGTTTCCCTGGGGCAACTGCGGGTTTTTCCAGTCTTAACCTCCTTCCTGTGTTTCTTTAGGGCACTCTTGTAACTGGTTTTATTTTGGTTGCCATGCGAGGATAATTTGTCAGCTGGTGAAACATTGTATAGACGGTGCTGGTTTTCTGCTGCAAGAACACTTTTTATGCCCCCTGGTGAGGCATTTCGTTCCAGGGGACATGACGCTGCCACCAGCCTCCACAAGGTTCTTGCTGAATCCACCCCATGCAAAGTGAGCCTGAGAAGATTCATTTCTTCTCTTTAAAAGTCACTTAAATTATCTATGTCTACTATTTTCTCACAATAAGATCTACAGCAACACCAACAGACTAAATATGAGTCTCTGCAAACCTTTAATCCCTCCTTTATCTGCCAGACTCTCCACTTTTTTGTCTCCTTGACCCTATGCTAACCTTTCCTTCAGCTTTAGCTTCTTTCGCTGTGATTCCATCAGGCTGGGAAAGAGAGGAACAGTTACTAACACTGGAATGACGCAGTTAAACTTGTTTTGAGCCATCACGGGGCGACTGCAGCAGCCATACAAGCTTTTCTTTCTAATTACCGTAAGTAATTAATAGCTACCCAGCAGCAAGATTCAGATTAATTAATTCCCACCAAAGTCATCCTCCAAAGTACTCCTTTGACCAAATGTTCGCGGTAACTCCTTATAACTTGACAGTAAGATAGGAAAGTGTTGTTAGCTGCGGTACAAATTCAGACGAACTTAGTAGCTTTGATTAACTTTACTCTGCCATTTTCCTGTGCTTTTTGGTGTTGCGCTGGAAAAGGACAACAATTAAAACTTTCCCACTAAGATTATATTAGTTTCTCTTTCTTACATTATCCCAATGAATATTTCAAAATGTTGTAGCCATGTCTTCATTCATATCTTAATATACAAAGAAAAATAATTGCGCTCCCTTAGTCTGGCCATTCAGTTGGACAAACTCTAAGTTATTTGCCAGCCCATAAATTAGTGTCACAAATGTGGATGGTGAAGAAGTGAAAGAAGACCTGAGGTCTCTGCTGTTGACCTCAATAGGACATCAGTGATTTTATTAGAAGTATGATTTATTCTGCAGCCCATACTGTGCCACGTAGAGCACTGATGTGCTACATTGATGGAGATAACCCGTATTTCCTAAGGCATTCCAGACATTCAGTGATAAAGCACTAAATTCACTGTTCCCAAAAGGAGATGTCCTTCCAATTCACTCTCTTCCCAGAGTGTGAGTCCATGTTCCTTTTCTGCTTTGCAATACAAGGATTTTCTGTGCATATTATTCCAAAGATGCCAGTTTTTCTTCTTTGAGTCTTGAAACATCAATTAATTGTGAATAATCTTAAACAAGAGACCAGAGAATAATACTAGGTATAGATTATTTGCTAGGAAGAGCCAGATCAACACAGAGGTCTTTGAATTTACCAAGTCTTCAAAGCTGCACTGGTGATAAATCCTTGAAAACTTTTCTCCCCAATGCTTTTGTTTTAGGTGTCCAACATTTACCCTGTCTGTCAAACAAGAAAGATGTGTACAGTTCCAAATCCTCCATAAAGATTACATCACTGCAAATGATGAGACTTTGGGGAGGTGGTGTCTGCCCTTATCCCCTAAAATCCATCTTGGGAGGATTTTCATAATCTCTCTGAAATCCTGGATTTCCAGAACTCTTCACAGAACTATCTAAAATCTCTCTTTGTTGAGAGCTGTGCAGGGAGGCAGTCACGTTGCTCTGCTGCAATCTGGCTTGGTGCTGTTAATAGTTTCTCTACAATTCCTTGCATCATCATGCATTTTTTAAAAGTATTTTTAAAGACTGAGTGATCACATGAAGTAAATACATAGGAAATCTACTTTGAAGAGTCTGGAGTCTGATTTTCAGGTTATGTTTTTATTTAGTGATGGCACTAGACATTTTGTTTGTTTAAGAATACAGGAAAAAAAATGTACGTAGAAATAAAATCTTTTAATAGATCAGATGATGAAGCTGGAAGAATTACCCTTTTGTACCCAAGAACTTGTCTGGAGACGCGATGTTAAGAAGAACTTGAATAACCAGATGCTCTTCTAAATTGTCCAACAAATCAGCTGGTCTACAACAGCTAATTGCAAACCCTGCCCTTTGTTTAGAGGGGAATTGAATAGCTTATGTTCAACAGAATATCTGCAATTCCTTTGGGAAGATCAGGGCTTTATGTAAAAATCTAATTATTATTCTAATCACTATTCAAATGGGAAGGAGTAAACTACAGACCTCCAACCGCAAGGTGACAATAAGAAGATATCAATCATTAGATTTGTTTCTGTAATACATGAATTGTCATGGTTTGTTGAAAGAAAACCACTCCTCTGGGGGGGAAAAAATTGCCTTGAAAATCAATGAAGTCCTTGCAGTTGTCATTTAGTGCTTTGAAAAAGCTGAAAATTAGCCAGTTAATATTCTTGTCAGTGACAAATAAGACATGTGAATTATAGTATGGGCAGTTTTCCACAGGATTGTTGGTATATATGCATATATATAATTTTCTTTTCCCCTAGTCACACAGGAATAGGCAACATTATTAGCAATGAAAAAGGACAGCTCAGAATCAAAAGATGATTAAAAATGCTTATTTTCTTGAGAGTGCCATTGTATTAGGATACTGGCTGAAGAGAGAGAGCTTCAGAGACTGCATTGTCATGACTCTGCAGCAGCCAGGCAGGAACAAGTCCAAAAATAACAACGTGGGCAAAGTCAAAGGACTCAAAGCTGTGTCTCTGCAAGACATGGAGCAGCTCCGGAGCGTTTGGTACCTGGCAGGGCTAAACTCCTGAAAATTGACACCAAGGTTCTGTTCTTCCACCTCACTTTGATTTCCATCTTCATCTTTCACTGGTGTTGAAGATGAAACAGAAACAAGCTGAGCTGAGCAAGAAAGGAATGTGTAAAGGTATGTGGGAAACTGAAAGTGAAGGGGTCATTGTGATCTTGTATTGATGAAAGGATTTACCTGCAAACATTAGGCATAGAGAAAATGGCTCAAAGCTTTGAGCACAAGAACACAACTCAGAAGAAAAAGTGTCAAGTCACCAACAGGTTTCTTATAACTTTGGAATAGCAACTGGGTTCCATAAGAATCAGTCCCGTATTTCTAACATTGATGTGGGAAACTCCACATTTGACATTCTTCTCTGGAAGAATAAACACTTTCAATCCCGAGATGTGCAGAGACTATGTTGTGCCCCATTGCACGGTGTAATTCAGTCTGAGAATTTTGGAAGTTTGTCAGGTTTGGTGTCTAAATCACGGCTGTGTCTTTCGGGTTCTGTAGTGGGTGGCTGTGATGGATAATTTTTCAATTTAGAGTTTACAAGTAGCAGGACACTGAACAGGTAGGATACAGCTCACACCAGTTGTTAAGTGGGTTGTCTTAAAGAGGAGCCTTTTTACATCTGCTCTGTTTAGAACACTTGTGGCATAGCAAGGAAACAATGGAGGGTTACCCAAAAATGTTTCTTGAACCCTGTTCGAGAGAAGAAACAGATTTTGTCTGTCAGGCAGGACCAATCCCTTCTCCAATCCCTTCTCCAGTCCTCCAAACCATCCTGCAAATACTTCCCCCTCCTGTGTATATCAGTAAAGAAAAATAACTAACCCTCATCATGTACAGTACTTAAATTTTTTTCACTTTAGAAAGGTGTAAACACCTCTACAGTAACTTACCATAAATGTGCCTGCAACCCATAAACAAGATTGCTGAGGAGGAATATACTATCCTTTTACCTTTCTCTTGTGCCAGTCATTAGAAAATCAGTCACATGTTGCAGCACAATGGATCAATTTCATTGTGTACCAGTGATAAATTTAATGTACTCTGTACATGAAAATTCCATTATTGTGATTTTATATGTAATATATAAATATATGGATTCTAGTAAAACCAAAAGAAACAGTAGCACTGACTGAACTCCTTTAAAAAGTACTTACCTTAAAAAGTAACATGATCCTTAGTAAATTCTTTGAACTGAATTTTCCTGTGCTCATTTTTATAATGCAAGCTTTACTGCATTAAGCCATCAGATAAAAAGGGTGCTAACGGCATGGCCGCATTTTCATCTAACAAAGGCTACATTTAACGGGCTCAATTATGAGTGGAATCTTTAGATAGAAATAGAAAAAGAAGGACGACAGAGCAATTTATTTTTACAATAAAACTATTAATTCTTGCACCCTCCCCTCCTTACAATATTCTGATGCTCAACACTACATTAATGAGGCACTTTTAATATAATTATGGTTGCTTTTGTTCCAGCTCTTCCTGATTTTCAGATGTGGCCTTAGAATTGACTGTCCTTGGCCAGAGTGGGATGTTCCCTTTAACAGGGCTGCAATTGTCATCTTTTAACAATTTCCTGAAACATCTTTTGCTATTTTTAGGATACCATTCAGATTTAGGGAGAAGAAAGAGAAAACATAATTTCATGATGCTCTTCTCTTTGGGTAATTTACCCAACGTAAAATTTGTAGCATCATTGCTGGGGCTTTCACAGTCTGAAGCGCAACATCTGGCCACCGAACTGTTTCTCCTCTCCGTCTTTAGAGGCAATGTAACTTATTTTCTTTTGCAGCAGTCTGAAGAATACAGGATCTAACTCCTAATACAAGTAATTCATTAGCAACAGGCTATGTTGATTCTGGAACCAAATATAGTAATTATCCTAAAGGTCTTTAAAATGCCTCTTAAACAATGATTTGAAGGAGTGGGCTATTTACACAGCCAGTAACAAACAGTGGAGCGTTTAATCTTCCAGTTGCTGGTCTGCTCCTCAGTTAGGGTTGCGCTGTCTCTTATTTGTTTGTGGTCTGTGACCAAGTGGGTTGATGCTGCACACAGCCAGCCAGTTTGCAGTCTCAGAAGGATGGAGGAATAAATGGACCATAGCGGCAGAATTCCCTTTTAATTTTTAGCATGTCATCTTCCGTTCAGTGCAGGGAATACAGGGCTTTGTAATTCAGCTCACCATCTTTACTGGACTGTTTTCTTCATCTCTGTGCATGGGGCTGGCTCTAGTGGGCTTTGATAGGGTTATGAAACGGCACTGTCAATTACATCTCTCTCTGGATGCATGAAATTCATACCATTATTCATGCCCTTATGCGTATTAAGAGAAAACTACGTTTTTGTTTTGGACATAAGGTGATCTTTGAGTCATTAATGGGGAAATTTCTCTTCATGGTCCAGTCTGTCTGTGAGCTTTATGAACTGGGCATCACCCCCAGTCTTACAGCTCCAGCAGTTTCAGACACTTTGTACATGGGGTTGATCTTTCCCTTAAAAAAGCAAGAGCAGTTCTGCTGGGTTTGTTTTATAGTGGAAGCACAAACCCCAAAACTGGCTCTGGTCCCTGTTTACCCTAAGATCTTCATGAAGGAACAAAGTGAATGTACTGCAGTACAGGACATTTGTTCTCCGCCACCTTCCCCCTAACGAGCAGTTTGGGTTTTACACCCCTGAACGTGGCTCTTCCAGAAACAGGCATTAATTTTTTGTCTTCTGAGGTTTGGCTCAAGGAATAGGACCAGTTAGAGACACAGACATCCTGCTGGAAATGAAGCCTACTACCCTTTTTCATAAAGGTGTGAGAACAATTCTTTTAACACTCCTGGAAAACAATCAGGGTATTTGCTTCCTTGAGCAGAAATTTTTTCCCAGTTGTTTCTGTTCTGGTAAAATTCCTCGCAGTGATTGTTAAAAGCAAGCTGTGCAGCCCAGGAATGGGATGGAGGTAATTTGGTAGAAGGTAGAACAGTGCATGGTGGGAAAGCCCTGGCAGGAAACTGGAGACTGTGTCCTGGGAAAAAAAGAAAACTGATAAGATAATAAAAAATAAATATTTGGCTTGTCTTGGAGGGATAAAAGGCATGTCCAAATAATCATTTGGGATCTGTAGGGATTCCTTTAGTTGAAAAGATTTACAAGGGAGTTGTCAAAATTCCCTAGGTAGAAATATATGAGATGGGTAGAAGCTGTGTGGATAGAGAGATGAGGGCTGGATCTGGGCTGCCCAGGAAGAATGCAAAAACAGATTTAAAATTGAACTGAGGAGGTTTTGTGGAAGGGTGGAAGGAACAAAGGGTTTCCCTGGAACAGGTTTCCTCTGGGTTTCCGTGTTTTGCAATCCAACACGGATGTGCTGTACTTGCACAAGGCATCAGCATCACTCTGAAAACTCCGCAGCCACGTGTTGTGGCAAAGCCACGACTTTGTGTCGGACACAAGGGGGTTTCCATTGCCAAGGCTGGCAGGAGAGGATAATAGACACTTTCTTTATGTCTCTGCCAACCCCTGGAGACTGCTCAGGCCTTGAAAAAAATCACAAGAAACTCTTCCTCTGCTTCAATGCCCAAGGCCATGCACTCTGGTTCCTCTGGGGCGTAGGTGAATATTTAATATCCAATGACTTTGAAACTGAAGAAAAAAATTAATGGTCAACTTTGGCCTATTCTGTTCAGGGTTTAGGAGTGTGTAATCCGTTACAAGAAGAAATCATTGCCAGATATTTAAATCTGGCATTACCCAATGAATCATTCACTAATGAAAAATTCTGGAACCATTATAATTTAAAAAAATAAATCATGCATTAGACTTTTGCACCACTTAAAGTAGCAAAGAAGGCACCATTTAAATATTACTGGCTTCATTAACTGAAACTAAATTATTGTTCAAAAACAAATGCCTCAATCTCATCCTGAGAGACATCTGACCTGTATTTATTTCTGCTGCTGGAATAATTATAAAGTGTACTGTCGTCATTCAGTTTGGTCTTGCTGTCAGGAAAACTTGTCATGCTCACTGTCTGTTGTCTTGAGGGACAGGAAGGGTTTGGAGCTGTGTTAGCAATGACGGAGAGATTTGCTGAGTATTCCCATTTAATGGGCATTTTCTTGGACAACTTTTATGAATAAACAGCCACGAGGAAACTCAGTTCTGCACAGTACTAAAAGACAGTCTAAATCCAGAAAGAAAAGTGAGCATCCATACTCACTCGACTTAATCCTGCATATTATGTAATGATTTTTCTTGATAAAGTGAGAATCTGGTTGATATAATAGGCCTTTTAAATCTATGTACTCTCTGAAAACAAGGGTTCCAACAAGAATATATTTATTATTCTTTCTTTTTGCTCTTGCAGGTTGTCTGTTTTTATGCCACTTTTGAGTAACTTACTGTAATGTGGCAGAGTTATGCTCTGCTATATATAGTTGAAAATGTCATACATAAAAGCTCGTTTTCTCTTACAGAAAAAACAATGATTAGATTCTGTTTTTAATGAGGTTATGTGAGTGCAGTTGGTGACAGTTACTTCTTCAGATATGTCCATATTGTTGTAAGATCAATTCTTCATTGACTCAAATGATAAGGGAGTTACTATTAGATTTCATGCAGTTGTTAATTAGCAAAATACCGGTAGTGCTTACTGAATCACTAGGGTTTTATTGCTTAATTATATGCCTAACTAAGCATACCCTCTGTTCTAATTAGTGGAAAGTGAGTTAAAAATATACAGGATATGGCCTACTTCTGTACACAGTCACAATTTAACTAATTTTCTTTAATTTCCAGATATTATATCAACATTATAAAATATTCAACACATGTATTTCACAGATCTGCTACCATTAGTGTCAAATTTGTTGATGCAGCTTAACTAATCTAGAAGTAAGTTTAGAAATTAATGTTAATACGCTGTTTATGAAGGCTTCCGGCACTTGAACCACAAATAAGACGTATTAATTTTAAGTGCTCAAATACTATTAAATGCCAATGTGAGACATTTGACAAGACTAGAGGTACAGAACCCCCTCTTAGTGAGAGCTTGATTCTTCAGCTATGGAAATATGGGCAACATCCACCAAGGATCCAAAAGTCTCCCACTAGCAAGGATTGTGCTTGGTTTTAAATGACACCTGTGAGTTAAAAAATAGATTGGTTTTCATGAGCAGGCTTGGCTGTGATTAGCTGGTAACTTTGAGCAGTATCTAACTCTCTGTCAGCCTCAGCACACGGTGTGAAGGAAGCTGAAACCTGAATTCTGCCTACTCTGTGTAGGTTATGGCTTGGGGTTTTTTCTAGTTTCTTTGTTTGGTTTGTGAACAGTAGGATTTCCAGGTGATCACAGTTCTGAAATTCAAGCTCTCTTCCTGGGTGCACTTCATTTACTAACCTGTTAAATCAGAGTATCCATCCCACAGGTTGCTTTGGTAGTTCATGCGATGGTCTAGGTATCTTTGGCAGCTGCCTAGAAGTTATATAGGAAATGTGAAGTGTAATCCAAGAATGAGGAAAGATTATGGGGAAAAAAGAGTTCATCTGTGGCTATTCAAACCAAAGGTACCACCTCTGGCCTGGGAACTGCCTGAGCTGCAGGTCACTGAGGGCTGATAAATATCACAAGACATGTGCCTTGTTCTCATAGAATTCCTTAGGCATTTGCTGCGGGAAACAAAATCCCAGGCTAAGGTGGCCTTTGATCTGTCCTGGTCCAGGCATCACAGTGCAATTAATGCACGTCAGTTCTGCTGCTGGATGTGGGCTAATGTGTGGTCTCTTGTTCCAGTCTTAAACCCATAAATGAGTTTCTCTGTAGAAATTGTGAAACCTCCAAGTATCAGGTCAGAGGGAGAATGAGTGACGTGCCAGAAATTTGTTCAGTGGGAATTGACGAGTCAGCTTGAGTGAGGAATATAAAACCAGTGGTGTGTAGATAACCCTGCCAGAATGGCACATAATTCCTGTAGGAGGGGAAAAGGTTTTATGGAGTTCTGGTTAGACCTACAATGATCAAAAAAATCAGTTCTTCCAAGGTGATCCCACTGAGCATCTTCTGGTGCATATTGTCAAGACAGGCCACCAAAATGACTCACTTATTAAAGCCTTAATATTTTCTCACATTCTCCACCTCTGTGCACATTCAGGGCTTTCTTCACATTTATTCTATGTAGAGCAAATGCATAACCTAATGTTGGACCTGCAATGGGAAATTGTGAAGCTGGCTCACCATAAAGATTCCTAGACAGAGATTCTGACTGGAGAAGCAGAACAATGAGCTAAACCTAAGATCAAAGAGAAGGTGACCCCTGGCGGAGGCTGGACAATGTCCTGAGCAACCCACTTTGCTTAACCATGCCTTGAGCAGCAGATTTGCAGGGGAAGATCTCCAGAGGTTCCTTCTGACCACCATTCTGTGACTGTAAGAGGATGTCCATCACTGTGTGTGTCAAAGTGAGTTTTCTGGGTATGGCAGAACACCTGCCAGGAGCACAGAAATAATTTAGGCTCCTCCAGAGATGTCAGGTGCTCATAGCAAGCATCTTGAGATATATGGGAAATGCCTGTGGGGAGATAGGTAACTCTGTTATTGTCTGCTGGCAATAACACGTTCCTGCCAGTAGTTTTATTGCCATCAGTCATATTTCCCTCAAGTGCGCTCAAGGGGCAAACAAGCCTTGAATATCCGGGACATGACTAATGTGCTTGGGTAGAAGCAAACTTCCTCAGTAGCGTTAACTTTAGACACTTAGAAGTGATGTCAGGAACATACCTCTGCACTGCCACCCTCACAAAAGCATTCCAGGGAAGTGGGACAATCTCTTTCTGCATAAATCTTGCTTGCCATTAGCTAGATTTCACGTTTTGCAACAATCCCGAGGTGAACTGATCTGAAACACAGTGGCAATGTATATGTCACAGGAATTTCCTAAACTATCAGTGCCTGATATGTTTTTATGCAAGTTTCACATTGCCAAGCTAAGAAACCTCTCTAGAATGTCTCATAATGACAAAATCTATATAAAACAGGGGAATGCTCTAAATCCCTTCCAGTGTGCACCTTTCACAAAGAGCCCAATGTACCATTTCACAAATTCTCAGTGGTATTTACACTGCTCCCCCTCCATGTGGTTAAATTCATAAGCTTTGATCCAAATTCCATTGTTCCCTTCTCACCATTTGACCTTGTAAACTTGAAAATCTGGTCACTTAATTGTTATAAACAAGTGGAGCCCAGAATGCCTTGGAACCCGGAGATTTTTCAAGTTTTTTCCCAAGGTGTTTAACCTCAGGCGTCAAAGGAGGAGTCACCTTTTTAAGTCTGTGTCAGGGTTTGGG